>CM017567.1:11120427-11403002 GCA_007844125.1 Sinonovacula constricta | reverse complement strand
TCTGTCTGTCTGTCTGTCTGTCTGTCTGTCTGATTCTGTCTTTCTATTCATTTTTATCGTTTTTTTCTATATAAACTATACATGTACCATGCAACGTGTTGTGTCAAACAGGCGTTTATTAAGGGTTTTTGGTTCTACTGTCATCTTGTCGGGGGCAACTTTTCTCTCATTTTGCCCCCTCGGCCTTTTTCAGTAAAATAGTCGAGGTGATCCGAATTATTTACCTTAACAATTACGTAAGTGCAAATAAGTGTATGAATGACGAATACAATAACAATTCCCCATGTTAGAAATGAAAGAAATATATGATCTCTCTTGTAGGTAGGTATTTTCATGGGAAATGTTCTGAATTTTATTTTTATTTTGCTAAATTGATCCGAAGGATGAGTGTCACGGAGACGGAATTACCCGAGAAGTTCCGATTGGAAGACAGGTGTCGGAATCAATCGGAACACCTCGGATATTTCACGAATCATCTCTCGGATGTATATAGGTATTCGGATCACTTCGGCCATTTCCCTAAATGGGACTACTTTCCTGACAGACGTCAAAACAAAAGACAGCTCCGATGACAGCTCACTGTAGTACAATACCTGAAACACTTCAATTTGTGGTGGCTTCAAATTTAAACCATCCAATTTTAATTAACCCAGCGCAGCAGAATCGCATCTGTCAATCGATGGCATTGTTTATGTTTTCTGCGAACTACATTGTAGACATTCTTCTTCTGACTTCCGGCGAACAAAACGACCGTGATTTCAGTAAATATCATTGCACCAGATACATCGGAGGGATGATTGTCCCAAGGACGGACTACCCGAGGAGTTCCGATTGTGTCCGAATAAGTCGGTATCTTCCGGCCCAGTTGCATTCATTCGTTAATGTACGACCAATTGAAGTTTTTCTCATTTATCAGGCATGTTTCGTTTAAAAATGCACATAAAATTTATGCGTTCTACGAACAAATAATTAAACAAACAAAAACTAAACCTTTTATGCAAGTCTAAGCACTCGAAAAGAAATGTAAAATAAGTTGTCTAGTTAAACATTTGCCATTCACTCCACTAGCTGACCTATTATATTGTATAGGGTAACATTGGTCATTCACTTCACTAGCTGACCTGTTATAGTGTCTAGGGTAACATTTGCCATTCACTCCACTAGCTGACCTATTATATTGTCTAGGGTAACATCGGCCATTCACTCCACTAGCTGACCTATTATGTTGTCTAGAGTAACATTGGTCATTCAATTCACTAGCTGACCTGTTATAGTGTCTAGGGTAACATTGGCAATTCACTCCACTAGCTTACCTATTATGTTGTCTAGAGTAATATTGGTCATTCAATCCACTAACTGACCTATTATGTTGTCTAGGGCAACATTGGCCATTCACTCCACTAACTGACCTATTATGTTGTCTATGGTAACATTGGCCATTCACTCCACTAACTGACCTATTATGTTGTCTAAGGTAACATTGTCCATTCATTCCACTAACAGACCTGTTATGTTGTCTAGGGTAACATTAGCCATTCACTCCACTAACTGACCTATTAGTTGTCTAGAGTAACATTGGTCATTCAATTCACTAGCTGACCTATTATATTGTCTAGGGTAACATTGGCAATTCACTCCACTAACATACCTATTATATCGTCTAGGGTAACATTGGCAATTCACTCCACTAACTGACCTATTATGTTGTCTAGGGTAACATTGGCCATTCACTCCACTAACTGACCTATTATGTTGTCTAAGGTAACATTGTCCATTCATTCCACTAACAGACCTATTATGTTGTCTAGGGTAACATTGGCCATTCACTCCACTAACTGACATATTATGTTGTCTAGGTTAACATTGGCCATTCACTCCACTAACTGACATATTATGTTGTCTAGGGTAACATTGGCCATTCACTCCACTAACTGACCTATTATGTTGTCTAAGGTAACATTGGCCATTCACTCCACTAACTGACATATTATGTTGTCTAGGTTAACATTGGTCATTCACTCCACTAACTGACATATTATGTTGTCTAGGGTAACATTGACCATTCACTCCACTAACTGACATATTATGTTGTCTAAGGTAACATTGTCCATTCATTCCACTAACAGACCTATTATGTTGTCTAGGGTAACATTGGCCATTCACTCCACTAACTGACATATTATGTTGTCTAGGGTAACATTGGCCATTCACTCCACTAACTGACCTATTATGTTGTCTAAGGTAACATTGGCCATTCACTCCACTAACTGACATATTATGTTGTCTAGGTTAACATTGGTCATTCACTCCACTAACTGACCTATTATGTTGTCTAAGGTAACATTGACCATTCATTCCACTAACTGACCTATTATGTTGTCTAAGGTAACATTGGCCATTCACTCCACTAACTGACATATTATGTTGTCTAGGGTAACATTGGCCATTCACTCCACTAACTGACATATTATGTTGTCTAGGGTAACATTGACCATTCACTCCACTAACAGACCTATTATGTTGTCTAGGGTAACATTGACCATTCACTCCACTAACAGACCTATTATGTTGTCTAGGGTAACATTGGCCATTCACTCCACTAACTGACATATTATGTTGTCTAAGGTAACATTGGCCATTCACTCCACTAACAGACCTATTATGTTGTCTAGGGTAACATTGGCCATTCACTCCACTAACTGACATATTATGTTGTCTAGGGTAACATTGGCCATTCACTCCACTAACTGACCTATTATGTTGTCTAAGGTAACATTGGCCATTCACTCCACTAACTGACATATTATGTTGTCTAGGTTAACATTGGTCATTCACTCCACTAACTGACCTATTATGTTGTCTAAGGTAACATTGACCATTCATTCCACTAACTGACCTATTATGTTGTCTAGGTTAACATTGGTCATTCACTCCACTAACTGACCTATTATGTTGTCTAAGGTAACATTGGCCATTCACTCCACTAACAGACCTGTTATGTTGTTTAGGGTAACATTAGCCATTCACTCCACTATCTGACCTATTATGTTGTCTAGGGTAACATTGGCCATTCACTCCACTAACTGACCTATTATATTGTCTAGGGTAACACTGGCCATTCACTCCACTAACTGACCTATTATTTTGTCTAGGGTAACATTAGCCATTCACTCCACTAACTGACCTATTATGTTGTCAAGGTTGACATTGGTCATTCACTCCACTAACGGACCTATCATGTTGTCTAAGGCAACATTGACCATTCACTCCACTAACAGACCTGTTATGTTGTCTAGGGTAACATTAGCCATTCACTCCACTAACTGACCTATTATGTTGTCAAGGTTGACATTGGCCATTCACTCCACTAACTGACCTATTATGTTGTCAAGGTTGACATTAGCCATTCACTCCACTATCTGACCTATTATGTTGTCTAGGGTAACATTGGCCATTCACTCCACTAACTGACCTATTATATTGTCTAGGGTAACACTGGCCATTCACTCCACTAACTGACCTATTATATTGTCTAAGGTAACATTGGCCATTCACTCCACTAACTGACCTGTTATGTTGTCTAGGGTAACATTGGCCATTCACTCCACTATCTGACCTATTATGTTGTCTAGGTTGACATTGGCCATTCACTCCACTAACTGACCTATTATGTTGTCAAGGTTGACATTAGCCATTCACTCCACTATCTGACCTATTATGTTGTCAAGGTTGACATTAGCCATTCACTCCACTATCTGACCTATTATGTTGTCTAGGGTAACATTGGCCATTCACTCCACTAACTGACCTATTATATTGTCTAGGGTAACACTGGCCATTCACTCCACTAACTGACCTATTATATTGTCTAAGGTAACATTGGCCATTCACTCCACTAACTGACCTGTTATGTTGTCTAAGGTAACATTGGCCATTCACTCCACTAACTGACCTATTATATTGTCTAAGGTAACATTGGCCATTCACTCCACTAACTGACCTGTTATGTTGTCTAGAGTAATATTGGCCATTCACTCCACTAACTGACCTATTATATTGTCTAAGGTAACATTGGCCATTCACTCCACTAACAGACCTGTTATGTTGTCTAGGGTAACATTAGCCATTCACTCCACTAACTGACCTATTATGTTGTCAAGGTTGACATTGGCCATTCACTCCACTAACTGACCTATTATGTTGTCAAGGTTGACATTAGCCATTCACTCCACTATCTGACCTATTATGTTGTCTAGGGTAACATTGGCCATTCACTCCACTAACTGACCTATTATATTGTCTAGGGTAACACTGGCCATTCACTCCACTAACTGACCTATTATATTGTCTAAGGTAACATTGGCCATTCACTCCACTAACTGACCTGTTATGTTGTCTAGGGTAACATTGGCCATTCACTCCACTAACTGACCTATTATATTGTCTAGGGTAACACTGGCCATTCACTCCACTAACTGACCTATTATATTGTCTAAGGTAACATTGGCCATTCACTCCACTAACGGACCTATCATGTTGTCTAGGGTAACATTGGCCATTCACTCCACTAACTGACCTATTATGTTGTCTAGGGTAACATTGGCCATTCACTCCACTTACTGACCTATTATGTTGTCTAGGGTAACATTGGCCATTCACTCCACTAACTGACCTATTATGTTGTCTAGGGTAACATTGGCCATTCACTCCAACATTGGCCATTCAATCCACTAACTGACCTATTATGTTGTCAAGGTTGACATTGGCCATTTACTCCACTAACTGACCTATTATGTTGTCTAAGGTAACATTGACCAACCACTCCACTAACAGACCTGTTATGTTGTCTAGGGTAACATTAGCCATTCACTCCACTAACTGACCTATTATGTTGTCTAGGGTAACATTGGCCATTCACTCCAACATTAGCCATTCACTCCACTAACTGACCTATTATGTTGTCTAGGGTAACATTGGCTATTCACTCCACTAACTGACCTATTATGTTGTCTAGGGTAACATTGGCTATTCACTCCACTAACTGACCTATTATGTTGTCTAAGGTAACATTGGCCATTCATTCCACTAACTGACCTATTGTGTTGTCTAAGGTAACATTGGCCATTCATTCCACTAACTGACCTATTATGTTGTCTAAGGTAACATTGGCCATTCATTCCACTAACAGACCTGTTATGTTGTCTAAGGTAACATTGGCCATTCAATCCACTAACTGACCTATTATGTTGTCAAGGTTGACATTGGCCATTCATTCCACTAACTGACCTATTATGTTGTCTAAGGTAACATTGGCCATTCACTCCACTAACTGACCTATTATGTTGTCTAGGTTAACATTGGCCATTCACTCCACTAACTGACCTATTATGTTGTCTAAGGTAACATTGGCCATTCACTCCACTAACTGACCTATTATGTTGTCTAAGGTAACATTGGCCATTCAATCCACTAACTGACCTATTATGTTGTCAAGGTTGACATTGGCCATTCACTCCACTAACTGACCTATTATGTTGTCTAAGGTAACATTGGCCATTAACTCCACTAACTGACCTATTATGTTGTCTAAGGTAACATTGGTCATTCACTCCACTAACAGACCTGTTATGTTGTCTAAGGTAACATTGGCCGTTCGCTTCACCATATGTCCTTTTCTTCATATTCTATTCTTTTATTTTTTTTATTCGAAAGGAACATTTGCTTATCGGTTCACAAGTTGACATATTCCATTGGCTAGATTAATATCAGCCATTTGCTGTGCAAGTTAATATATTCTTTTGTCTAATATACCATTTGCCATTCATTGCACAAGTTGACGTATTCTTTTGTCTAGTTTAACGTTTGCCACTCGCTTCACAGATTGACTTATTCTATTATATTGAGTAACATTTGCCATTCTCTTCATAAGTTGATATATTCTATTTTCTAATATACCATTTGCCATTCGCTTAACAAGTTGATCTATTCGTATTCTATTGTTTAAAGTAAATTTTGCCATTCTCTATACATGTTGACCTTTTCTATTTCCTAGAATAACATTAGCCATTCTCTTCACAAGCTGGCCTTTTCTATTGCCTAGAGTTGCTTCGATTTGTCTAATTTAGTAATTTACCATTGGCAATTCGCTCCACAAGTTAACCTCTTGTCTTTAGTTACATTTGCCATTCACATTCACGAGTTTATATATATCTTATATTTATATTATATTTATCTGGAGCTACTTTTCCATTTACTTTCATAAATTGGTCGTTTTTATTGTCAATAGTTTGATTTTCCGATTATTACCCAAGTTGGCATATTCTATTGTCTACAGTAACGTTTGACATTCTCTTCACAAGCTGGCCTATAATTTAGTCTAAAGTAACATTTGCCTTTCACTGTATAACTTGACCTACTCTACTGTCTAATACAGCATTTGCCATTTGCTGCACACGATGCCATATTCTTTTGACTCGAGTAACATTTGCCATTCACATATATGATAATAGAAACTTTTTCTCAAGAAGATGACACATAGACAATTATTCACAATGATGTAACAACAAGACAAAGTCTAATTTCAATCATGTACGCAAATTGGCATTCGCTTCACACGTTGACCTATCTATTATCTAAAGTAATATTTGCCATTCTCTATACTCTTTGCATGTTGACCTATTTATTGTCTAACGTAATATTTGCCATTTGCTTCACAAGTTGGCCTATCATATTGTCTACAGTAACATTTGCCATTCTCTTCAAACGTTGACCTATCATATTGTTTAGAGTAGGATTTGCCATTCGCTTCACAAGTTGGCCTATCATATTGTCTACAGTAACATTTGCCATTCTCTTCAAACGTTGACCTATCATATTGTTTAGAGTAGGATTTGCCATTCGCTTCACAAGTTGGCCTATCATATTGTCTATAGTAAGATTTGCCATTCTCTTCACAAGCTGACCAATTTTATATAGTTCCATTTTCTTTTCGCTTTACAAGTTTACCTATTCTACTGTCTAGAGTTGTATACGCTATTCACTTGACAGTTGCAACCCTTTTCAAAAGTTGACATATTCTATTGACTAAAATAACAGTTTACCACTCTTTCCACAAGTTGACATATTTTCTTGTCTAAGTAACATTTGCCATTCACTTTCACGAGTTTATCTAATATATTGTCTAGAGTTCTATATGCAATTCCCTTTCACAAGCTGACCATTTCTATTACCTATAGTTACAGGTGCCATTTACTGACATTTTAGCTGTCTAGAGAACCTTTGCTGATCGGTCCACAATAAGGAAGCAGCCCACTAAACTTAATATCACACTTTGCTTCACAAGATTGTCATTTTCAACCGTCTGTAGTTACTTTTAAATATTGCTTTACAAGTTTAACATTGTCAACCTTTCATCACAACCTTTGCCTAATGATTCACAAGTCTGAGATCTTAACCTAATGTTGCACATTGGACACGTTAAAGTAGCTGTCGGAAATCTTACTTACTGGTTCACATGAGAAATTGTTTAGATTAACCATTGCTTATTGCTACTGAAGTTGACACATCCAAATATATAGTTATTCTGCTTAGTGCTCAGAATACAGTTATGTCTATAAATTCAACACTTTTACGCGTTGAAAGGTTTGACAAAAGAGTACTGTTAAATTGTGGAAATCTGGCTTATACAATGTACTCTGTTAGGACATACAACAAA
This sequence comes from Sinonovacula constricta, assembly GCA_007844125.1. NCBI lineage: Eukaryota > Metazoa > Mollusca > Bivalvia > Cardiida > Solecurtidae > Sinonovacula > Sinonovacula constricta. The sequence continues at coordinate 11,395,288 of CM017567.1, read as the reverse complement.
TTATTTTCCAAAGTTATGCCAAGTAACATAAGTTTAGACTTAAAAATAAATTAACGTGTTAAAAGTGTTATTCTGATAAAAGTGTTAATAAATATAGCTTATTTAGTTTTTGATAAAAATATTAAATTTAGAAGATTCAAATTTCCTTAAACAACATCTTTGCTTCAATAGTTCACGCATTAAATGACTTAGTTAATGACATAGCTGTATTCTGATAATTGCTAGGCAGGTCTGTACATTTCACCACTTAACTTTTTTTAAGAAAAAAGTATTAATTGAGCGTACATTGAAACGCTTAATTAGAACGTAGTTCACATTCTGTCAATGAGAAAAATGCACTTGTTACAAGCGGAAAATACTCATTATATTTCCCTTTTTTATATTTTTAAACAGTTGTTTAAATTAAAATTATTTTTAAACACGTTTTAGTCTAACACGTTTTAGTCACAATGTATACGGCTTACAGAATTTAGTACAGCATTAAGAAAACTCTTTATGGCGTCTATGCTCACATAAGTTATCATAAAGTTTTATCTGATTTAATTTATAAACCTATCAGACAACACTTGTAAATTAACTTAAAAACAAGTGAAAGACTTTAAGCACTTTTATGCTTATTTCTGAAAACGAAGTTTTGAAAAATATGACAGACTTAAATGCATTTAAACGAGTTTTCTTTCTATTTATGATGCGTCTCATCTAGGCATCATTTTGTTAATTAGAACACAGTTGTCAAGACCACTTGGCAATTCTGATTTACTATGTTTTCCGCTGATTTATGGCTTGTTTTACGCTGATTTATGAATACAAATGATTACTTAATTGGCACGAAAACACGTGTCTGTCTCGGAGATGTCACTGCATGCAGGACCACCAAAGTTGGGATAGTTATGCCTGGCAGTCCTGCAGTTGGGTTGTGTCTGTGTCGGACGGAGGAGGCTGTTCCAACAGTGTCAGTCATTTCCTACAAGATTTTTATTTTAACACCAGAAGTTGACACTTAATTCTAGCATGTCGGTTCTAATAAAGCAGAAAAATACAATAAAAGGGATAAAATTCGGCACCCAAACTGATGAAAAGAGTTTTAATAGTATAAAGTAAAAGTATATTATGTATTGTATGACAATTGACTATGTGCGATTCGTTAAGGAGCAGTGGATCTTCCCAGACATTTATCCGGAGTCATTCTCTGCCAACAAAAGCTGGACGTCGTTATGATTAGCATTCTGTCGCTGCCATGAATTTAATAAACAATAAATATAAAAAGAACAATAACAAGTTATTTTGGTATATGGCAATGTGAAAATCGGGATCAACATTCACTATATTTACTTTTTCTGAGTTGGTTTTTTCTAACTCGCAATTGAAATACTTGTTTATCATCAAAAGTGGAACCAATTTCAAAGGCTTAGAAAGCTTTTAAATCGTTCTGGTACCTTTTTCGAATTATCATATCCTGTGTTATTATTTGTGTTTTGCGTCCGAATTTGGCAGTTGGTTCTTGGCTGTTATTTTATTACAAAACCAGAGAAATATATAGTCAGTCAATTTGAAGGTAATTTTTGTGATAATAATATAAAACATCGGTAAGTTGGGTTCTGGTCATTTGATTCTATCAAACTAAAGATAAATGAAATGTTAAAGCATAAGCAAGTTATTTATATATTTAATAAGTAAACCTCGATGTTTAAATCAAATCAAATTGGCGTTATCAAAAAGAATAGCTTTTATTAAATTTGTGTTAAAAATTGCTTACGTGAAAGAAATTATCGTAAGTTTCCTCATGATCTTCAACTTTGATTTAGCTTAGCTTCGATTCTTTTTTTACGACACCAGAACTACTCGGTCATAATTTGCGACGCGCTGGAGCGCGACACCTATATATGGAATGCTTACTGATATTTGCACATGGGAAAAGTTTGTTTGCTGACTTTCTAAACCTGATCAAACACAGGCTCTTATTCGGTAAACTGCGTTCTATTTATATATTTTTATTTCTGTGTGTCTGTAACTTTCAAAATAACTTTGAAAATAAACAATAAGATACTGAGAAGAAAAAAACAACATACCACGTTCGAGAAAAATACGGCTGAACAATACTTGCATTTTTTTTTCTACATATGTAACATCTACGTGTACTTATATAACATCGTAGAAAACCTATTAAATGGTGTCGTTTTTTTATATTTTGTTTTAAACCATTCTATGGTCTCAGGAATATAAATTACACAGACTTTTTCTCGAGATTTATAGTATACTGAAAACTTTAAAATAAAAACCATAACGTTTCAAGTCTCTATGTTACTTGCTCCCATATTGCTTTAATCGCTTTATCTCTTCAACTTTTTTTCATCGCCTTTGTTTTTTTCTATAATGCTGATTAAGTGTGAAGCCTAATAAGAAATAACAAAGTAATGGACAGTTATCGATTCTTGCCGGCGTTGCTTTAAAATCTGTCATCAGAGACTATCGCAGAAAGTCACTACATTCAATGCAAGATTTTATCATCGCTTTCTTTTGTTTACAGGCTTACATGGAACTACCTACACATGAACAGCTAATTGGCACAATGGCCGATGGACATTCCAAATTTAAAATGTTCGATCAGCATGACCAAACCACGTGATGGATCTCATTTTGGCGGCCAAAAATGGAAACTTCGAATGGGCATTTTCTCTGTTGCAAGAGGGATACACGTGTGATATCAGAGACAAGGACAACGCGACCCCATTATACTGGAGTGCGTGCCATGGTCACGAGACTCTCTGCGGAATTCTCATTCAGGCCGGATGTGACGTCAACGCGCGTGTGAAATGGGGTTCCACCCCGCTTCACGCCGCTGCAGATAGAGGACACATTAACTGTGTTGTGATCCTGATAGAGAGGTAAGTTCACAAACTGTCGTAATAAATGGCGTTTGCAGCTAGCAATAGTTGTGATTTCCTTTCAGTCTTTACCTTTAAATGTCTACATAAGAATGCTCAAGGGATGATTACTCAGCTTAATTTCACTGTCAACCATATTGTGTATCCGGACGATTTACACTCTCATCGATTCAACTAATAAAGCCTTTAAGGGGTGAAAATAAGAAAAAAACTTCAACGTTTGTTATGCTTATTATGTTCACCACCTACATTACTCATTATAATTTCCATTTTATTTTAAATGCTTATAATTTATTCACTGTGCATTGTTTATTAATAAATGTAGCCACAAAAACCGAAATAAACAATGCAGATAGTCAGACTTTTGCAAGAAACCTATATAATAAGTGTATAACAATAATATCAGTCTTGCATGCCATTCTTATTATTATTTTGTCGAATTATTCGTTGTTTGAGAGAGTTCTCTTATATAAACAACAGACTGCTTCAAGTTTTTCCACATAATTCCAGGTTATTATAGATATGGTTCAGCCTCAATGTATGAGTCATTGATTTCACCTTGTCTGTAAACCCGTCCCTAAAACCACTTCGTGATTTGTGTAGGCGACACTTGACATGTTTACGACAATCATTTAAACAAATAACGCTAATTATGACCATCCAATGCGGTTTGACTTGTCATTAATAACTTAGGCGATCAAATTACGCGTTACTTTAATATCAGCTCATTGTTCAATTATTATTATAGTGCGTTAGTGCTAAATGTCAAAACATAGAAGATTAATAGAAATCTAAATGTTGCTGTGTCATTTTCAGTTAAACTCAAATTAAGATCGTGAGAGTGGGGACTTCTACAGAAAGTTCTCTGAAGTCATTTCTGAGCTGTTAATGGAGGTCGTATTGAGTATTTAAAAAAAGAAAACAGACTTTTATTTCGAGTGTATCAGTACAGCAGGCCATAGCAACAACTAAAATCAAAGAAACTGACAATAACGAAAGTAAAACTTTAAATGTTCTTTTTATTAGTTTGAATTTATTTATATAGAACATAGAATAATATTGTACAATTAAGTGAGCATAAAATTTGTGAGCAGTGATGCAATTAAGTGCTTCGGTCACAAAGAATGAATGCTTTCGGTCAACACTGTTCAAACACAGAAAATCTGTACAGAAAACTTAATAAAATGATAAACGTTACGTGGTTGGCATCAAAATTGTAGGGATTGGTTGAATAAAATGCAATAAATGGCAATGCTCATTGACAATCAAAACATACATTAAAATTTGAACAAGCGCTAGGAAAAGTTAGTGTACATGTGACAAATACACTGGGACGAGACATTGCGTAAATGGAGAATCTATGATAATCGTGCGATGTGCGCACCACTGTAAACTAGTTTTATCTACTAATTCAACAGCTTAAGCTATCGTGCAAGCCCCGTATTAAATGTGATTCTACTGAAATCCTCAGGGTAATATTCGAACAAATGTATTCATAAGATATACCAGAGGGAGGAACTTTAATTACGCTAGCAACAACATCGGGAGTAAAGAAATGAACAAAGCCTATCTTTAACACCAGTCTTTCTCTGTAGATCTTGAGCTATCTTTAGTGTTGGCTGTCTTGTTGTTTCTGGGCTTTAAATTGTGGTTTTATCATGAATGGCAGCTCACTAACTTATCTTTTTTTCATTTTCGTATCATAAGGCATTCATTGCACAACGTAATAATTTCGCCAAAAATATATGTATTGACTCAATAAGTAGACATAACGGTTTTGGAGTGCGGTGTCTCGTATGGAATGCATTTTTATGGGACGATAGTGTAGCTGGCAAAAACAGGAAACCGCAGCTTTTCTGTGAGACCCTTTTCGGCAATAGGACCTCCTCGGGTAATTCCGTCTTCGGGACAATCATCCCTCGGATGTATCTGGTGCACTGATACTTACTGATATCACGATCGTTTTGTTCGCCGGAAGTCGGAAGAATGCCTACAATGTAGTTCGCACAAAACATGAACAATGGCATCGTTTGATAGCTGCGCGGGGTAAATTAAACATGGATGATTTAAAATTGAAGCCGCCACAAATTGAAGTTTTACAGGCTTCATACTGTAGTGAGCTGTCATCCGAGCTGCCATCTTTGTTTTGGTGTGCGTCTCAATAGAGGTGATCCGACTACCTACATACAATCGAAAGAGGATTCGTGAATTATTGGAGGTGTTCCGATTGCTTTTTCAGAGAAAAGAATTGGTATTCTGTTTTTTAACATTGTAGCTTGCAATAATTATGTGAAGCTTGCAATTATAAAAAAAGTAGCTGGCATGTATAGCAATTTGAAGCTGTTTGGCGAAGTATTGTTTAACAAAAGAAACCGTGTATACCGATGTTAGCAATTCTGTTTGTAAATACAGGTGTAGGAGAAAACAAGAAAAACAAAGGTATCAAATACTCTTCCTTCCCATCAGAGCAATGGTTCGTTATTGTCAAATGTTTATGTAATTAAACGACAGTGCAAGAGAGTATTTATCCCATGATAGTCATCTTCTTTAAAACGCATGCTCTTTACGGCGCATTGAATATCTCACATCATTTCTTGTTGATTCCTCTAACGCTTCCTGTTAGATCGTCCCAAAAAGTGTTGGATGATTTACAATGATTTTTATGATATCACTAAATGGAGGAAGCATTGGAAGCGATCGAATGCAAAATGGAAAATGTATCTAAAATAGCTGACTGTAACACAAAATTACACGATACTGATTGAAAAATGGTGAGTATGTTGTTGAATTAACACATTCGTTAGGTTTTAGACCATCGTGTACAAAAGATTGTGAACGTGTTTGATATGAATAGAGCAGAAATAAATACTGAACGTCTTTAAACCGCGCTGTATAGTGGACAGATAGCTTTTTTCTTGTTATAATTATTATCATACATATGACAAAATGTAGGCTGTTATTTATTTAGAAAAAACAAACAAACGAGCAGTACCTTCATGTCGCATAAAAATGTGAACAAACCTTTGATTTGAATAAAATCATACCTTTCAGCGGTGCGGATGTAAACAAACAGAACAGCCGCGGCGATACGGCCCTGCATATCTCGGCATACCGAGGATTTCTTGACGTCACGAAAAAGCTACTTACGTCAGGTGCTGACGTTACATTACGCAATGAAAAATGCAAAACTCCAGAGGAGGAAGCGATGGAAGGAGGTCATAACGACGTTGCAGAATGCATCGTGCAGTTTGTTGCAGGTGAGCTGATGTCGGTCCGATTTGTAAATTGGTGCGAAGTATGGACTTCCATATGGACTTGGACTATGGATTTATGCCAAACGTTCACAGTCAATGGCTTGTAACTCTTATGCTCCTTACATGGGTTCGAGTCCTAGTCGGAGAACAAACTGATGTCGTATATTCCAGTCGACCTGCGGTGGTTCTGACCGCAGACATGTGGTTTCACTACCAGTATAAATTGGCACCACCACAATGACCATACTTATGCCGGTGTATTTCAAAATAAACATTTTACATGATAACGTAACATAACATTCAAGTATTATTATGACTTCAACATATACCTAATAAAAATAAATAATAAAAATAAATAATGTTCATAACGAACAGTTGGTATACTGACTTATTTTTTAATTAAATAGAATTTTGTTATTGCTTTTAATATAAAATGGACATTTCTAATTGAATACGATTCCTCTTTCCATTTGTCGTTAAAGGACCTTCATTGACACGACCTTCGACATCGACTCAACGACAACGAGCGAAAACACCCGACAGGCTTCCTCCGCCATATTCCGCCGTGACATCGGATATGTCCTGGAGGTTAGGAGATCCCACAAGAGAGACAACTCCATGTCGACCACCGAATATACTCAGAATTAGCCAGAGTGTGGACAGTTCTAACGCATCGACAGACAGCCGAGAAGATTCATTTCAAGGCACATGTATGCATAATAAATTTATAACCCATAAGTCCAGCTTTTACTTTTTAAAAGCGAATTCTAAAAGTTTGGGTTTTGCTCACTTCTTCAAACAAATTGATAACAATGTGTGCAGAAACACAGCAGCAAATCGGGTAGACCATGATCAGAGAGCTCATGGCGGACGAGAGTTAGTTTTTGCCAAAGCCTAATCCATTCGAGATTAAAAGGTTAAGAGCTAGATAGGATGGTTTCCTGTGTGACAAACAGTACACATTCAGCTACCTTTCTTTCAAAAAGCACATGTACATTCCCATCATCTTTGGCCTTTTCCGTAAACATTCGGAAAAGACTATCGATTGTAAAAAGTCTAAATACACAATGATTCTCGGTACGTGTTTCGTTTTTCAAACGTCGTTAAGTAGCTCCTTCACATTTGCAGAAAACTAACCAAACAGAAATAAAGTTTTTAAATAATAACATATAAATTTTTTAAACTACGTCAGTTAATGACGTCTTGTGTCAACAAACTGTGTTTGAGGGCCTTTGGTTGCCGTTATGCTTGGAAAATTTCCCACCCCCCCCCCCCCATATTAACCCCGAAGTCTACATGTATATCTGAAAGTAAAATAGCCGGTGTAATTTCCGAAAAGGTCGAAGATGATGCGAATGAAACAATGCATTAGTGGACAGGGGAAGAAACTAAAACGAGGAGCTTAAGGAGAATTCTATTGTACTTGTCACGTGATATTTTCTCTATGCCCCACATGTCTCCCAAATGTCACTACACTCCAAAAACTCGACCCAATTGGTTAATCGTGACATGCACCGTTAGGAAACGTAGACTTGATGTAAACTGTTTGATCACTTCCCATATTCGTAATCCAATCAACCTTCCTTAGTCTATATAAAGAAACGGTTTATTATGGGTTCCTTAAGGTGACATCCGGCAGTCTACCTGTATCAAATTCATGTAACAATATCTCTTACCAATATTTTGAGAAATTGCGGCAAATTTTTCTGCATAAACTCATATTTTGGTGTAAATAATGCCGATTTTGTACTCTACCTATATTGTTGTACTGTACTAATCGCGAAACAACACACCCTAAATGGCCATTCGTTCCAAATCTATAAATAAGCACAAGTGATCTCTGCTTATAATAGATGTCAAGGGATTTACCGAATGACGGTATAAAGTGATTTCAGAAGTAAGTGGTCACATGGATTTCTTAGTCTAAAAATAGCTAACTCTGCAGCGAGGCTCAAATAGAGAATGTCTGTTTGCAATGACGAGTGTGGATTAATGCTTGACTGTTCACACAGATCTAGGGTATCAATGAACAACATTTTGCAGGACCTTTTCAGGTAACAATGACTTTATTTGGTTATATGAGAAAAAAATCTTTGGTCGAAACTGTCAGGTACCGCCTTTAAGGCATGGTAAGGTTTTGTTGTGCTGTTTAGTTGCGTGGACAATGCTTGGATTGTACTACAAGTTCGTAGACTTTAATGTTACAAAAAAAGTATTAAGCTTTTTTCATATTGGTAGTTGTGGTAATGTTTAACCTTTAACGGCCTGTTTATTAAATTAAATTAAGCAGAAATATTTTAATATTAGAATAAACTTTGTTTTGTATTTTGTATTGTGGGTTCGAGTCCCGTTCGAGGCAAAGGACATAATGTAGGAAAGTCTTCAAGCTGATCTGCGGTGCGCCTGTGTTTTAACCCAGACACTTGTGTGTGTGTCGGGGGTGGGGGGCCTTTCTTCACCAAAACGAAGCTATAATTATCATAATTAGTTATAACGATGTATTTCAAAATAAAACAAATAAAAACAAAACAATGCAGTTTTACTGAGGCGAATGACATTAGTGACGTCGGCGAAGGAACTACTTTGACGGCTCAGCTCGCATGTACCGATTTAGTATGCAGTGCGTATATAGATTTATGTATGATTATTTCCATGTCTTGTTTGGTACTGTTTTTATTATTATGTTTGCCGTTCGGGTCGAACGACCTTCTGGCTGATTTCAAATAAACTCTCAATCTATAACGGCAGGAGTCGCTTTTTGTCATGACTAGACGTGCAAATGTCATTAAACGTATTAAGATAAAAATACAATCATATCGTTCTTCATAAGATTTATAATAAGTTAACTGCAATTTCAGCTAAAGTTTATGTTACCTTTAAGGTTACTTTTGTAACAAGTGTGGCACTAAAGTTTATATCGTAATTACATTTTAGTTTGTATCTGAGAATCAAAATCTTTACACGTTTGTTCTACAATTCACAGCATAAGCTGCTTTGAAGAACGAGTTTATTAACTACCTCATTTTGGCCCTGAAATCATTTATGTTTTAAATACATCACAGCGATAACAGTTTTTTTTGTGCAACGTCTTACCAATGGCTTGTTGTATGAGAGATTCATCTAACAAAATCGTTCTTTTGGTGCTGGATTCAATGTGTAAAAGTCTCTGTATGTCTGTTCTTTATCCAGTAGTTATTTAAGATATTGCAGTAACTAGACCTCAGACCTTAATTGCTTTATTTTTAGGTTCTTCCAGCGACAGCGATGCAAGGGAGGAATCGTTGACCGACAAATACCGGTGCATGGAAGAAAAAGGACCACCACCAGTCTTGAGACGGAGTTTTAGTGTAGGCGGACATGACGTCACGAAGAAGAAAAACGAGGATCAGTTGATTGAGTACACAGACTACGACCCACGGACTCAAAGAACATTTTCTTGTGAAAATGTTCATACTAACACCGGTCAGAGTCTATTACGTAATGATGCCCCCAGAACGCGTTTTTCAGTTCAGGAGGGATGTATGCCGTATAATTACGGACAAAATACCATACGACAATATGACATACTTTACGACAATAGGATGGTGTCAGAAGCATTGACGTCCAACGGACGTCGCCTGGCAACAGAAAGTCCTGATAACTCATCTGATGTCACGCATAATATTTTGACGTCACCATCTCGGTTCGTCTTAAGACCTCTTAGAGCATCAACAGGATCCGTTCAGGAAAATGTTTCCGGAGAAAACTTGGATGACTTCAACAAAAGGCTGCAAAATCAGCTAATAGATTCATACAAACAGGTGGATAAGTTAACAAAAGAGAACGAGTGTCTCAAAGGAAAGTGTTCCACGATTCTCAGACTGTTGACGGACACCGAGCGCACATGCGCAGAAAAGATGCGCGAAAATACAGCGCTAAAAAGTGAGTTTGAGCGAAATGGGATTCGGTTAGAGGAGCTGGAGGCAGAGCTTGGACAGTTGGCTTTGTGTTCAGAGTCGCGTGACGGCTGTGAAGGCGTGGTGGAATTCTTACGAAAACTTGACCAGAAATTTGAAGAAAAAGAAATTATGGCATTCAAAGAAACACTAAGAGTTAGTATTTGAGATCTATTATTTACGTAAACAGTGCATATTCTTTGTTAACTAGATATTTGACGACTCAGATTGTTTTGTTTAAAAACACCCACGCGTCATTGATCTCTTAATGAGGTTGACTATGCTGCTACTTTTACCATTATTGAGACTGACACTAGACGTTACACCTTTCAAACTGTTTAAAACTGCACGGTGAAAACTGTTTAAGAGTAAGTGCATACATAAGTGTCTTTTTTACATAACAGTTTCTTGATCCGATATTTGACGAGAAAAGGTAAGACGATTTTCAAAAGAAACTCTTACAGTAAACATTGTTGACCATTTAATTGCATTAACTGGGGCTAAAACTAAAAAATGAATTGGAGAATTACATTGCTTAAAAATGTCTGCAATGTCGGCATCAGAATATAATCAGTCAAACACAGGCTTCAGAGAGTATGATTCTAATCTATAGAAACACTCACAAGTTTGGATATAATATTTCCCTTCAAAATCTTCCTGTTACGTTTTATTTTCTTTTTCAGGAAACCGTTCGTGAGCGTCTTCTTACTTCTGGTTCTCCGACTTCACAATGGAAACCTGAAGCAGAATGGGTACCAGGAACTGATTATGTCATTTTAGGCGATGGGCCAATCAAAATCAAGGAATACACTAATCTTAGTCACCTAGCAACCTCAATGGCGTTTCTTATAAAACTGTTGAAGACAAGCCAGCGTTTGTTGTTGAAGGTAAACGCATGTTTTAGCAAAAAATAAAATAAACCAAAAACACTCAGATCCGCACAGTTCGGACCTGCACAGTTTTAAAATTCTAATATGACAATTTAGTACATATTATGTATGTTTTTATGATACAAAACTTTATACAATAGAAATAGTCAAAATGGGGAACATGGCGGATTTAAAGTACTTACCTAGAATTGTATTATCCGAGGGGCGCCCTTGCTGGTTTACCCTCGCAAGCGCTTGCTACTGTCAACTTTGAATGGCCTGAAGTTGCAACTGGACAGACATTACATAAGCTATTGTGACAAATACGTACCTATTTGACATATATTGGAAACTGTTAAAAGTGGTATTCGATGGTATGGACCATTGTTTCTTTCTAAACAAAATACCTGAAAAGCTCATTTGAAATACCGTTTATTGATGCCCTACATCAGTGTGAAAAGTCAGCCACTCCTTATTACTACATGTATTTCCGATCTGTTGCGCGCTGCACAGCTAGCTTTTTTACGCCAAGAAAACCACGTGACCGCTTACACGTTCATCCAGGTAATCAGCTATGACGTCGATATCTATTTTAGTAGAAATCCTTAATTGTTTTTAATTACAGATTTTGTAAAAAATGAATGTTAAAGGTGGAATTTGGCGGTTTGAACCATTTCTTTTCAATAACAAATAAGTCATTGTCTGAAAAGACGCTCCCAAATGCTGTTCATTGATGCCCTAGGTCTGCGTGAACAGTGAAACATAAATATCCACTTGTCACTATAAACAGGATATTTCTAAATGAGTCACATTCCAGAGTTAGCGACTTGTAAACCGAGAAAACCACGTGACAACTTACCTGTTTTGTTATATTGCCATCCGGTTAATCCGCTCTTTTTAGCAAAGATAATTATCTTGCTTATTTATATGTTTAGAAATATTAAATAATAAGAGTGATCTTTATTTACGATTTGTACTGTCGTGCAATATAGGTAGTAATCGAATTAATTCTATATATTAACTTTAAGAACGATCCATTTCACGATTTTATTGTCTTGTAATTGATGTAGTATTTTAAAATCGTCTTTACTATAACTAAAGTATAACTTTATTCAGCAGTCATGCTCATTTTCCCCAAAACAGGGGTTGAATAGTGAAACATGTATTCAATATAGACAAACTATTGCATACGACCTTTAAGGTCCATTGGTCTGTTGCAGGTATTCCTATATTGGCGCGTTCGCAGTGATTCTCCCAGGCCATGTACACCTACTGAACTTGACGTTCTCCGCGCTATGACAGCAGAACCATACATTGACAAAGTTCTGCATAGTTTTGAATCTTCAGTGGACAGGTTCAAAAGATTCATCCCAGAATCTACCGCAGAAACTGCACTTCGGTCAAGCCTAGAACTTTGTAGGCGGACTACTTTCATTGTGACTCCTTTCTACACTTTGTCTTGGTCCTCCTTAGAGCATCTTTGCTGTAAAGGTGATTCGGGTATATTTTCATACGGGTACTTTCCTACATTTCTCTTACAAGTGATATACATGACATCATCTGCGCTGTGTCGTCTGCACGCATGCGCAATAGTGCACGGAAACATTTCGGAAACATCTGTGATGTTCGACAGTGTTTTAAGGCCGATTTTTGTAGACTTGGATGACGCAAAGCTGAATCATACTTTTACGAGCGGAAGTAGAACTATAGACGTGAACATCAGTCATGAAATGCAGGTAAGTGGAAAAAGTAAACTGTAGTATAAAGACTGAGTTTTTTTATTATGTAAACATTTCGTCATGCGATTGAAAACAGTCTAAGAGATAAATCGACTTTCCATCTTTTTTTTAACAAACTTTTTTTTCTTTACCAAATAAGTCATTGTTACGTAAAAATTTCCTGTAAAACGCTGTTTATTGCAACCCTAGATCTTTGTGAACAGTGTAGCATTTATCCACACTCTACAATGCAAACAAATATTTCTTATCAAAGCCATGCTGCGTTTGCTTCTTTTTTAATTATGAAAGCCAAGTGTTCACTAACTTTTAAAATCACGATATATCACCATCCGGAAAACCGCTCCGACGCCGATATCTATTGTTATCAGAGGTTAACATCGATTTAGGGACACTTGTTATCGATTTGTACAGTCAAACAATACAGGTAGTGTTCAAAAACGTCTTTACTTAGACTAAAGTACAATTTAAGGCAGAAAATTTGCCCAAAATTCCAAAGGGCATTGAAGTACGACCGAGCGACATCTGTCGTTGAATAATAAACCATTAGTTCCGCCCCTTCTGAGCTCAAATCCCATGTAGAATTAGTGGAAAATTGAAAACGCTAAGCAATTATTATAGCATTTGCATTTTAACCTTAAACGAATTGGATTTACTTTAAAGCAACGAGAAAGTATTGTTCTCTTAGCTGTTCTCTTTAACAAAATGTTAAACCTGCTGCATCTGATCAATTTATTGTGCAGCTTCAATATTTTTCTTTTTTCAAAATCAAAAACAAATGTATTAGCAATCTCCCTTATATGTATGTTTTTATATATATGAGATATTATTAATTTGCTTTTTTCACCACAATGCTAATCACGTTTAGTTATTCTGATCTTATTTGAATAATCATTTCAATAGTTGATAATGCTGTAGTCCGATTTTTAAAAAAATAAATAAATAAAATAAGTGTTTGTTTTCCTGCAGTAACTTTTAACCCAAGGGATGTAACACATAATGTATCCCAATTAACGAAAAGAAGTAATACTTGTCTCTTGGGCCATCCAGAGATAAACTACTCAACGTTGATGCGCGTGCCATCTGCATCAATACTGGTGCAATATATACTGCATGTTATGTCATGTGATTTTAATGTTTCGTATGTTTTATAGACACAAGAAGCGTACGCCAACGACATACGACGACTTGGCCGGATGTTCAGTTCTATGATTAACGTAATCAAGACCTCTGCTAGTTCGATAGGGTCACGTGATAGTCACGTGATGAAATCACTGGATCAGCTGACGCGTCACATGACAGAAGATACACAGCCGAACATAGAGTCGGTGAAAAAACGGTAATATTTACATTTCATGTCGTAAGAGTGAAAATGACGTTCACTGTTTAAAGCTACATGATCCCCACCTCTGACCTCATACGCTTGAATGGATGACGTCTTGTATGTAAACAAAGAACCGTATATTTTACCTTATACTATTGAAAAGATTAAACAGACTTTTTATCACAGTAAAGTTTCAATTGGTTTTGCCCATTCAGTTTATAAATCATAAGGTTAGTGATTTATCTCCAAGAAAAAATCTTCTTTCGCGAACTTTTTAGAATGTTACTTAGTGAATATCGTAATATGACATGTTATAGGTAAGTGCGCGATCGTTGAAAAGTACAGAAATTTCCTAAGCATTTGTTTGCGATTTTTTAACATGTGGAATAGTTGTCCTAAAACCCTAAGCAAATGTCATGCTTCAAACAAAAATACGTGTACGCATTTAAATATAAGTATTTCGTCTTATTTTGCTCGCAGCCTGCGATCATTTAAGGATTGAATGTTTTCTGTGTGAGTTTCATCATGGTATGAAACACATTTGCCGAAGGTGTTTATGTTCAAACTCAATGCTAGGCAACTGCTGCGTTTCATATAGTGACAATACATGTAAAGGTAATCATTAATATATAATATAACAGTAAAACATCCATATATTCGCTAGAAGGAATATGTGGCTAGTCAAATGTTAAAGACGCTTGAAGTTGGTGTTTACAATTCTTTTCAGTATATATTCCAGAATATCCACACAAATTCACAAAGTGTTATTGTCCATTTGCAAGTTGTATGTTGTTGTTTTTTAAAAGTTTTTTTCCTACATGGATAAAGGAAATCAGATTTTATATTGTTTCCCCCCAAATAGGGTCGGATTCTTGCTTTTTAAGCAGGAAGCGGATAAACTTGAAACACCACGTGACTGTGACGTATACATCCGGGCAAGTCTGATGCGGCTCCTCCACGTCAACAGACCGGTCTTTAGGTCAGTACGGTATACCGATGATAATTATATTATCTATAAATTGACCACCTAATTATTTTTTTAATGTTGTATATTACATTCATCTGTGCATTCAGAATGGATATTATAGATATAATATTTGTTGATATTTATATGCCAGCCATAATGGTTAATGGTGAATTTTTAAGTGACAAAAATCAAAATTGTAAACGTTTACAACTCTCCCAATATAAATGTAGACCATTCTGGTGTTTTATTGATAAACTTTCACGTATTATTCAGAATTATTATGTGTTTATGTTAGCAATAAATTAAAAAAATAAATGTTAGTCACTTGTATTGTAGTGCGCCTACCGACACAGCCAACACATTTTCTTCCGCGAATATCAAAGAGAGTATCCGAATGTTACGAGCGGAAGTGGAAGCTGACTTCCTATGTAGTATCAATGCGCAGGAGTTATGGGACTTAAAGATGCTGTAATCAGACACTCTGGTAGGCTAAGAACTGAACCCATCATCGTATATGTGAAGCAGTGTTCCTAAACGACAACGTCAACACCAGAAGCGTATAATATAGAACATTACATTTTATTGTTGTCTTTCTGTTGACAAGATAAATTTAATACACAATTTATATTGAAGTATACATGTATGAAATACTAGTGTGTTAATAATAAAGCTGTAAACAAAATAGCGCGGTTTTAGTGTTTAATCTACCGTTGTTCAGCGTTTTGCATCCACAATACTAGTGGTTTTTATATTGTGGAAAAAGATGTATTGATGACTAAACAAACGATCTATTATTATTAGAAAAATCATGTTTTTAACACTAACAAGTACTTTACACTATCATGTATCGAAACTCATCACCAAATTGAATCAGCAACTGATCGTAGGTTGAATGAAACAAACCAACCGTCATAACCTTAACCTTTTTAAAACGGTTGCATTGTTGATATTATTTGTGCTATCCATGACCACAACTGCATGAACATTTCCTAAATTACAAGTTCTATATTGATATGGATTATTTAGCATCGAAGTTAGCGGAAAAAAACAATAGGAGAAATCGGCCAATAAAAAGAAAGCGTTGTTTGGTCAGTGTCTAATATAGTTGTACCCCTGAAAAGCTGGTGTAGCGAGCGGAACTGTCCACAGATCCCTGGGTCCGGACATCTAGCCATACCTCCGACCCAGCCGACAGGCGCGTGATCAGCGTGTTACCTGCAACACAGATAAAGGTGTGGTCCATAATGGGCACAACAACTTGAACAATAACAAAACCAAGAATGAAAGGCACAACCACAACAATTGCAGATATGCTACAATATCCCTATCTGAATATAAAAAACCCACTATATATATATTTATATATATGATCAGGATGATGACGGTGATGATACTCACCGCCTTGCATGTCCTCGCTGACGTTGGTCCCCTCCGTAACGCTTGACGTATATCTGGCACCGTCAATCATAACGTTAACGTCACATTCTTCAGTTCCGGTGGTACCAACAACGTACGTAAAAAGGAAGATTCCTAGAAGAAAAAAAAATCCATTTTAACGATTGAGAAGATAGGTAGGAGTTGGTCTTGCTGATAAATTTACACATGCATGTATACTGTAAATAATGACCTTACTTAAGCTGGAATCCAATACCGGAAATAAAATGGAAAAGACATTCTTTACTACATCTTCCTATAACTATAAAGTTGCTTTTTGGAGTCCTTTATTGGTGTTGTCCACCTCAAACATGACTTAAGTCGGGTACTAGCCACAACCATACATAAAGAGCAACACTATGATGAATATATTTAATAGTAAGAAGAATAAGAAGATAAATCAATACCGTCAGTGGGCACTTTAAAATGCCCCGTCTCTGCACAGTAACCTTGTCCGTCGTTAAGGATGATGGTGTTGAAGAGGATTGTGGAGGATGTAGAGTTACCTCCCTCCAGGAACACGCTGAATGCTACGTTGGCTGCAGGAGACGAAACTCATAACATAAACACTCTTGGACAATTGGTTTCTTTGTCTTCTTATATAATTAGCAGCGACACATATGGTCTTTAAAGGGACGTCCAGCTACAGCTGGAGGAGAAGGACCCCAGACAAATGTCGGGGGAAATTAAACGGCGCTGGAAGACCTCCCGGCATGCAGTTTTCGTATTAATTCGATTGCTTTTGTTCTTAAAGGATACAATTTCAAAATACGCATGCTTATTTGTTCTTTATGTGTATGTATTGGCACGAAAACGTGTAACTATGTTGTGAAATGAAATGATTAGTAATAGTTTGATTAGAAATGATTAGTGTTTATATTATAAACAAAGAACAGCCTACAGCTTACTGGCTAATTTAAAATGCGATGCTTTTATTTTTTTAAATAGATTGTAAGATATAATACAATATGGCTGTTAAATTCACTCAAATTCTTCATACTTAAATTAAGTGTCATTAACTGAAATAAAACTTACGAGCGGTATCCGGGTACAAGAGTGATCCGGAGAATGTGGTCAGATGGTGCGGGGTGTTTTGTATTGTGACACCGGTTACAATGTCTGCTCCCTGAGTTGTCCGGATGTAAGCTTCGGTCCCTTGCTTAAGGTGCGCGATGACTGTGTTTACTGATGACATGCATGATCAACACAATTAAAACGACATTGCGGCAATAAAATATGTTACATTATTATTTGAAGAGTATTTTGTTAATCATGAAACCTCTCATAATAACAGGTAACTGTAGCGTTACGACGAACGTGCACAAAGCATGTCAAAGTTTAAAGTAAAACTTTATTTGGCTGTGGTTGTCAATTCATCAAGATTTTGTGACAATTTCACTACAATTTTAATACGATATGTAGAATTATATATATATATATATATATATATATATATATATATATATATATATATATATATATATATATATATATATATATATATATATATATATATATATATACTTTTTGTATACATATATTATAGATTTTAATGCATTGTTTCTCTATACTTAAAAGCCAATATGCAACGTAAATAATATCAAGACACACCTCCCTGCGAGGCTTGGGCCAGAAACCCCTCGGCCACGGCGGCTGTGTATTGGACTGGTTGACCGTTCCAGACCACAACTAGTTCCAGATTAGTCTCTTGCTCGTCCGGGCTGAACGCTGACCACGTGAGTAGGTACACTCCTGTAACGTACAACAGTGTCAACATTCTAAATACTTAATGGCGACGAAAACACTTTAGGCCACGAACTTGTTGTACATGTATCAGTTTTAATTATTATGACGAATCTTACATGCCAGTTACAAACTTTTAGTTAAATCTCTTCATCAAACGCAAGCTCAACGACAAATACACATATAAAATAGACAAAAATATGACCCTTTCAGCATAACATACAACCTTTCAGAAGTATGCCCTAAAAGCATGGTCAGACTATAAATAAAAGGGCTATATCAGGTCACCAGAAGGTTTGTGACATTTTCAATGTCAAGAAAACAACAGAGAAAGCACTACCAATAACCATTTACTTGGAGATGCATTTTATAATAAAGGCAACACCAATTTAAGAGCGACTCATATACGTCGTGTATAAACGTCACTTATTAACGTGACACTGATTGGCTGGTAAATTAAAATAATTAAAAGTGCGAGTCATGTTGTTTTATTGTTTGTCGCGTAAGTGTGACCAGGTCACTTCTGAGATAATTCATAATAAACAGCGCGAAGTTACCGTCCACAGGTGCCCGGAAGTGGCCGGTGTCTGTCTGGTAGCTGCTGGCTCCCTGGAGAAGAATGCTGTCATAGTTCAACGTAAAAGGTTCAGCGAGATCGGCTGGTTCCTGTTCCATGTAAACACTAAAGGCAGGATAGCGAACTGTAATTAGAAAATTAGATGACACTTGATTCAGGATCCTCAAATAAACATGGTTAAGGGTTCTATCTGGAGACGAGACCTGTATATAAGCAGTGCCCTGCACGATAGCAACAATAATATTACTATAATAAAAACAAGAAAAGATATTGGACCAAAGTGCACGGATAAGCAAATAGACTAATAAAGATGGCATTATAGAAAAAACAAAGGCCATATGATTTGTTTACCAAGTGAACAATTGGGAAGTAATATAAAGCTGTGCTACCCATATTGCAATGCGAAATAGACTATGTATATAAAGTACTGCAATGGACCGATTTCAAAGAATTTCCTTAGATCCATATACGTGAAATATATTTTGTTGGCAATTTCCAAAATCTGACGGACATGGCTATTAAATAAGAAAGAATAGTTAAAATCAAGGCATATTTTAACAATAAAAAGCAAAATACGTTTACATCATTACTCACGACTGTATATTACAAGTCGGCGTTGTAATTGATTTTTATACTGTTAGTATCTCTAACAATAAACAAAAGAAAATACAAAATGCATATATAATTTACCATTTTGCTTATTTAAATCAACTGTAAAAATAACAAAAGTGATCTGAAAATCTTATTTATGCCAGTATTATGTATTTCGCGAGCAAATCTGCACAAACTAAGCTTCAAATTTAAATCATCCGATATTAATTTATCCAGCGCAGCCGACACGCAGCTGTCTAACGAGGCATTGTTTATGTTTTGTGCATTCTACATTTTAGGCATATTCTTCATCCAACCTCCGGCGAACAAAACGATCGTGATTTTAGTAAGTATCATTGCACCAGATACATCTGAGAGCAATCGGAACTCCTCGCGTAATTCCGTCTACGGAACAATTATCCCTCGGATGTATATGGTGCAATAATACAGAAATCACGATCGTTTGGTTCGCCGGAAGTCGGAAGAATATGCCTAAAATGTAGTTTGCACAAAACATAAACAATTGTCTCGTTTGACAGCTGTTTTGTTTGCTGTGGTGGGTAAATTAAACTTGAATGATTTAAATTTGAAGCAGCCACAAATTTAAGTTTTACAGGCATCGCACTATAGTGAGCTGTCATCCAAGCTGCCATCTTTGTTTTGGCGGCTGTCACAATAGAAGTCCCATTTAGGGAAATGGC
Source organism: Sinonovacula constricta (assembly GCA_007844125.1). Lineage (NCBI taxonomy): Eukaryota > Metazoa > Mollusca > Bivalvia > Cardiida > Solecurtidae > Sinonovacula > Sinonovacula constricta. The sequence continues at coordinate 11,375,272 of CM017567.1, read as the reverse complement.
CAAGTGATCCGACTACCTACATACATCCGAGAGATGATTCGCGAATTATCCGTGGTGATCCGATTGCATCCGAGGGAATGATTGTCCCGAGGACGGAATTACCCGAGGAGTTCCGATTGAAAGCTCACCCTCAATCGGCCTACTCAGTTTCTCCAGACTGTCCGAGAGATCGCAAAATAAACTCACCCTCAATCGGCCTACTCAGTTTCTCCAGACTGTCCGAGAGATCGCATTCTGGATCCTGGGGCACATTGCACCTCTCCCACCGTCTGCCGGTGTCGGTTGTATAGCACCAGAGAAACCCTTTAAAACAAATATACATGAAAAAATAACCTTGATGCAAGTTTTACATATTTATAGCATTTCTAATGGGGAAATATAAAAAAATGTCAGTCTTGGAAAACATAACAAAGTGAGTGAAGCCAACCTTTTGGGTTGTTTAAAAAAGTTTACCATTCATAAAGTTTTACTGACATTATTGCATATAATACTGTTGAGATTAAGTCAACTGATGTGCAGGACGTTTAATTGTCTATGAAAAATGTACTACAACTACAATTACTCGTCTTTTTAAAGACATACGGACGTAATGTCAGTATTCCAGAATTATGTTTCATTAAAATACAATGTTCTTTTCAATTCTTTGTTGTTGCCATTGTTAACTTTGTGACCTTTTGTTAGCCGGAACATGTTACGGGTTCTACATTTCATTCTACCTTCATCATTCCCCGCGTCTCTACAGTAGTTATGCGCCGCCGAGGCGCTTCCATCCATGGGGTAATGAGCTGCGTTCTTAAAGGAATGGGAGTGTGGGTAGTTAGAATCCCAACGCTGACAGGTCCGCCCCGACTTTGTCCTGCTCCAAGTGCCGTTATACATCGTCACGTTGTTGCCATAGCAACCTAAAGATTAAATTAATTTATTCACGGAATACAGCAGAGAGTCCCACTCGTTGTCCAAAACGATTCACTGATTTTAGAATGATACGTTATAGTCAATTAATCTGGCATAATTTCTGATACTAAAGCACGTGTACTTGAAACAGTCTTGTTGTACTGTGAATTAGAACAGTCAGCGTCATGCCACTATCTGCATAGATATGTCTTCCCACAATTAAAATGTTCCAACTTTTTGAAAGATTCAATTCTGTGTTGTCTGCAGGTTTGCAAGCATGTATTGTAAGACCCGGTAGAGGCAATCACAGTGGCAAATATGGTTCTGGCGTCACAGTATAAAGTTCTGACGCTTTGATACACCCGTGCATTCTGGAAAAATATTTAAAAAATATGCATCTCTCTTACACATGTTGTCATAAAGAAAACGTTTCAGTCATCAGTCTTTGTTACCTTTGACCTGGCAGCAGGTACAAGATCCACAGCCGGGGAACTGGTCATTTTTCCCGCCAGTATACACGTGGTGTGGGTAGGACAAACACGCCTCCTCCTCGGAGAGTCCCGACGACAAATCTTCACCAGTGTAGACGTAACAATCTTCATCGGCCGCTGAAAACAATATTGTTGTTTCTCACATTATCTTGAAATCATTAGATAAATCTAGTTTAAAAAACAAACAAACAAAAACAAACAACAAAACATTTTTTAATTTTTAAGATTAACATAAAAAGTCATGATTTTGCAATCGCTTTTATGGAATAAGACACGTATACACGTTAACAAGTTTCTTAAAAGGGACACGACAAGAATGTGACGCATGTTCATGTTATACAGTGTATGTACAATATGATTATCATGCATAAATGATAATGGTTGTCAGTCACTGAACGTGTAGACATTTATTTAGCGAAAATTTAACTTAATTGCGATGCGGAAACTATTATTGAAATAAACGTCACACTGTAATATGATACCGATAAAAAAAATTGGTTTAATCAATGCGTGTATATTAGATGGAAGTAATATGTCCATTGTGTTCATTGTCTATTTCGTCTGGGTACATATTATTTTATTAATTGTATTGATGTACTGTACGCAATGGGTTGCTTAATGCTATATATGTATTAATTGTACAATGTTTTACGAGAAACTAACATGTTTGTACGGTGAACAAAATTCATCGCACATTCAACCCCTGCCATTGCAAAATGTACTAGTATCATTTATCAAGGGAGCAATTCTGTATATCTGTATAGGCTCAGACACATTCGTCACTATTAGTCGAGCAACTGACTGCTAATTTAACAACAATCTTTCAGATGTTGGTGCATGCTTGAAACATGGCACATATATTCCCTTAATGGGCTGCCCAAACAAATCCTAACATGGCGATCGTTGTTGTATTTTTTAGTGTTTTTTAACTGATAGCCAATGAATAAAATAATGCTTTGTCTAACTGTCATTAAATGCATTTTAAATAACATATTAAATGTACTGTTGTTTTTCTAATCGATGAGTTAAAGATGGTAGCATTTTTTCACCAGTGCATAAAATATTTAAAAGCAACTACTATTTTGTGGAGCAAGTTAATACGAGTTTTAGTTAGAATCTTTCTATTGGTTATACAAGCATAACAGCTGGAATTAATATCCCTCAATGCCAAGAGTTCCGTTAAAATGCCAGTTATCTAAAATAAAATAAAATGAACGAGTTTTTCAAGATGGCTTCAAGTGTTTAGGAAATTTTTAGTTATGCCTTGTTAATTGTGCATTTTTAACTGTATGTTACACAGAAAGTATATTTTTAAAGATACATTTAGAAAGGAGCCATATTAAACTTACAATGTAAAGCGAAAGGAACTGATAATCGTAATAAAACAAGTATTCCTGTGCCAAACTAACTGGATTACCTCTTACCGTTTTCAGACAAACTCAATAAACATAGTGGCATGAGGAAACATGATTTAATTCAGACAAATAAGCGTTAAACAACAAAACATCAGAAAAGGCTTTATCCTGCAGCCTTATTTTAACTCTTAATCTACATCATAGATAGGAAGATGGCAGAAAGAGAACTGGCAGTGCTAGTATAACTGCACAAAATCGTTTGGAGCAACCCTGGTAACTAAGCTTAAAGCAAATATGAAGGTCGTGATGTTGGCTGCTGAATTACCTCAAATGTTAGCAAATATAGTTAGGCTATGATAGGAATTCTTGCTAATAAAATTAAATGCAGCGCAGAGGTCCTTGGCAGTTTTAGTTGTTTAGAGAATCCCTCCGCCGCTATTTAAGTTTATAGTGCAGTGTGGAACATGGTATGGTTAGTGGGTCACACCTAACTAGCAGCATTAATCTGACGAGGATAACAACTGGATAACTTTCTAAGAACACATTCTACTCAAACAACAAGAAATATCAGTTGTATAGCTGACCAGCAATGTACAGACAGAAGTATCGTACTCACATTTCGACTCATCAGTTGCCGCCCATTTCCCCAACTATGAAGTAGATTCGCAAAAAAGTGAAACAGTTATAACGAAAAGTATTACAAATAAATAAACGCAAACGGTTTTTAGTGTACATGCCAGGTTTGTTGACGACCATATTGGACTATGGGCAACACCATTAGATTCTTGACCACCCTTTGTCTTTTTTTTCAATTGATAGAATGTAGAACCTTCGGAGTCTATATCAACTATAGTTGCTTATAAATTCAATATTTTCTGTATCTGCCCGTCAGATTTTATTTGGCAGCCATATTGAGTAATAATGTTCGCCATTAGAAATTGATCCGTGCCCATATGTCGTGCTTCTTGTTACCTTTTGAATTCACTTAAAAAACAAGTTGCAACTTTTAAGATACAGTTTTGTCTAATTTTCCCACGACATGTGTCATTTGGCGGTCATTTTACACGTTTTGTCTTTAAATACAGCGCACTAATAGGTGTATAAGCCAAGTTTTATGTTTGCATGATTAAATGAAATAATTCTTACATTTATCTGCTTCAAAATAACTTTATAACAATAATTTACTCCTAGCACGCAATTATAAAATAAAAAAAACTCACAGTTTCTCTGGGCAAGTTCATCGCAATTAGGGACGTCGCATCTGTCCCAACGTTTGTTTGGATCCACAGTGTAACACCATGGGAAACCTGAAATCATCACCTATTAGATGAGGAGGACCCACTTGATCAAAGCAACGAAATCGCACGTATGGCGTGTCGTTTTTTGTTGTTGTTTGTTTTGTTTTTTGTATGTGTTATGTCTAGTAACATAGCAACCTAGAATTTTTCAATTTAAGGCCAGGAAACGTATTCCAAAGTTATATCATTGTTAAAGATTTGTTAAGTTCTGCATATATCGACTAGCTAGCCATGGTCAACCCTACGCACCCTCTCCATCCGGGTCCCTGCAGTAGTTATGGGCCTCATACAAGGTATCGTCTGGAAACCTGGAGGGATTGGTGTTGTCGTGGGAGTGAGGAAACTGGCTGTCCCAGCGCTGACACAAGCGGCCAAACTTCTCATGGTTGTAGGTACCCTGGTACTGGTTGGACGTCGTCGGGTAACAGTCTGATAGCGTTAACACATGGAGGAAATGTATATTTCTTATTTACATGTACATGTTTATGGGGAATTATTTCTTATGTTCGACAGTTTTGACAAAAAGCAAGCTTTTGTTGTAAATATTTACAGTTACATTATCGCTGATACAAATGGATTCGATTTAAAGGGCACACATGCTCAATTCCATAATAATAACAATAATAATAATAAAAAAAAATAAATAAATAAAAAAAAAAAATAATAATAATAATTATAATAATAATAATAACAATTATTATAATAATAATAATAATAATAAATAATAATAATAATAATAATAATAATAATAATAATAATAATAATAATAATAATAATAATAATAATAATAATAATAATAATAAATAAATAAATAAATAAATAAATAATAATAACAATAGTAATAACATATTTAGTTGTTGGGCTTTTAGTGTCTAACAAGCTTCTGAGTGACATTTATTTGTTAATATAAGGAATGAAAGCATCGTTCTGTTGTTTAAGAAGTTGCGTAATATTGTATCCATACATTATCCAAAAAGAGATCGTGTACGAGGTAAAATCACAATATCTGTGCCAAAACATTAATTATCATATGGTGACCTCTCTTCTGGCAACAGAAGCAACCTCCGCACGTGGACATCTCTCCGGTATTGTTGCCGTACGTAAACTCGTGGCCGTGACCTTCACATACGTCAAGAATGGAGCTTGAACACGTATCGTCTGCCAGCGCACGGTCTTCAGGCGTAAAGTCGTAGCACACATACTGGGCTGAAGCTAAAGGAGTTTATACCAAAATGCATTAGGCCAGCCGTATTGCCGCAGTTATAATAATTGTACTCGACAGAATATGCGGCGACAGGCAAGCTGAACAAGGAGCACTGAAATATGTTAACTTTTTTTATAACATGCTCTGTTTAAGTACGATGTTTGTTTAAATACTATGTCGATAACTCCATATCTTAATGGAATCCAATGGCTGTACATAGACATTAATGCTGTATTCATATGTTGATTCATATCCCTGCTCACCTTTGTAGCAAGGGTAGAAAGTAGAAAGGCTGACTAAACCAAAGCCGCTACACGTATGATGTAACAGAGTCACAGGTCGTATTTTGTTAGTTTTGTAGAAAAAGCAAAATGTTGTCGAACTACAATGAATTATATAATTTAATCGCTAGATTTATATTGATAACAGGCTCTCATACAAATGACTGATATCTGAAAGCTGAAAAAAAACATCAAAGCGCGTCGACGGATTTTAATTTTTGTAGCCAAATGTATTTGTAAACTGCGCATCATAGAAAACAAATATTGTGTATACGTCGGTTCTAAACAATAAACCAAATGTTCTGGAAGTAAGGAGAACGTACCGAGAAACACTGAATTTACTCTGCGTGTACTACTTTCGATACTCCTGATAGTGTGCGGAAATGGCCAAGATGTTGCGAACGTTCTAAAGAACATTTCTATTAACAATTATAATAAACCATATGATTAATATATATAGTATTTGCTGGTGTTACCTTGCAGTAAGGTAGAGTATGCTAGCAAGTAAATATATTTTTATTTTATTATCCACTTGCAAGTCATTATCTCAACCCACGTATAATTATGAATAAGTTTGGTCAGAATAATTTACAAAAAATTGTAATTATAAAAAATGATATAATATTAAAAATCTAAGCTTATTGATTGTTGCTTTTTACATGTATTGAGTTAGTTTATGACTTTATTAAAACAAATTTTATTTTTTAAACAATTTTATCTTTATTTATAAATCAGAATTTTATAGCATTCTAATGCGTTCTTATTTTCCTATGTTTGATATTTTTATGAATCTGTTTTTATGAATATTTAAAGGAACGTACTTGATTATTATTACACCCTATTTTCTGTATCAGAAAAAGTCTCAGGTTTAATGCTAAAGATAAATACTTACTTAAATTCAGCCCAGTGCACATAATAACCACAACTACGAGTATAAGCCGTTTCATTTTTATCAAATTGTAAACCGTTTGTTTCCACGATTTTTACCCATCTACTTAAAACGTTGTTATAACAGCCTTTGTATGGATTTAAGTAACATCACATAGCGTCATCTGTAAAGGTAAAATGCAAATTAACTGACTGTATTCTCCAATCGGAATGGATTAAAGCAAATCCCCTGTGGCGTCAAGATAAAACTCACTAATTGGAAATTGCAATTCTCAGATTTGTTTGGAAAGGATTGTTTCCAAGTTAAGTACTACGTGAATGTACGTATAACAGCAGTGATAAATGTTACGACAAATTTAAATACATCCAATTAGTTGTCTTCGGGACATTATGATCAAATATACCCATTTGAACACATCGCCACTTTTCGTCGCTTGTCAAAAGAGAAAGCCGACCCGATCTGGTCCAAGTGAATTCCTTGACCAACTAATATAACATCTGGCGGCGCCGGTGAAATCGGCCATGTTACTAAATAAACGGTTGCAGATGGAACTGACAACCGAAAATACATACGACTGGATATAATTTCTTTTGATTGCTTAAAGAAGAATAGGGGGTGTTGTTATAAACTTTTGCCGCAAGTGTCTTAGTTATGAAATATGCTTGGTCTATAGCTGGTGTGTTTTCAAATATGCACTGCTAATTTAAAGCTTTACTGTCTTGTATTTATTGTTAATTTACTTCCATTTACTCCGTGCGTCTTTTTATCACTATAATATAATAAAGAGTCTTCGATCATTGTTTATAGAAATGGGTTACTTTTTAGCGTTATCGTGCCTGAACGCAATTGTCATAGGGTCGTTACGTATATTGGCGTCAGATAATTAAAGGATGATGTGAGAAATCAGAAAATGTTGTAATCACAAGTAAGACACATCAGTATTTACAGTACAGCTTAGGAGGAATGTCCTGTAAACGCTAAGTGTGGAGTGAATGGAAATAGGGTGTCTTCGCGTAGAATACACCTTTCTTCCAGTGAAATGGAGTCACTTCGCGGCATAATGGAGTGGCGGAATGTTAGCGGGACTTAGCGGGACTTCGAGGTTCTGCGAGTAAAATGAAGTAACTTCGCGTCAGTGTAGTTAGCCTTGTCTTAATTATATTTAGTTGTAAAGAGATTTAAAATAACAGTCGGATACAAAAACTTTTGGACATTTCCCCTCCTGCTATTTTGATAGGATCAGTCAAAACCCCCCGTTCTATACGGTAAAATATAAACCCGGTTAATTCTAGTAGCTAGTTAGCTTGGCAAAATGAATAGATGCATAACTTTAGCCTAGGTGCAATCAAGAAGAATCTTCCAACACATTCGATTTAGGTATTGGCAACACGCAACAGCCAGGCAAGAATTTTTAAAATCCTTTTTTGAGTAACGCAGATCTCAGTTTCGTTGATTTTCTGCCTTGTCCACTCCAGTAATTTAAAACTCAATGCTTTTTTAGAAGACTTTACTTGGTTTTAAAACATTATATATACATTATAATTTATTAAAAGTACTCTCTTTGAACGAAAGAGCACATACATTTCAGTTAATTACTACATGCGGCGATACAACTTTAAATTGACAGAAGATGTAGCGGGAAATACATACTGACTCGATCAAAATCAATAAGAAACTTACAAAATGCACATCGCCAAAACACAACACTCGGTATGTAAAAATGTAGCAGTCATCATCATCACCATTACCACAATAATAAACATCATAATTATCATTATCATTAACAGCAATAACACAATGTCGTCGTCATTGTCATCATGCAGCAGCAGCAGCAGCACCACCACCACCACCACCACCACCACCTTCACTACCACCAAACACAATATAAACATTAGCGTCTCCAGCAACACAATAACACCAGCAGCAGAAACATTAGTACAAACAATAAAACATTAGCCAGAACATTCATTTATTCGATTAATTAATCCATATTTCGTGACGGCATCCTTCACTTATTCGGCAAAAATGCTCACAAATAACTCGTGTAATTATTGTCATTTATAGATTAGAAAATGCGAAATGCGCGAAATGTGCATAAAAATAAACAGCATTTATCATTGTATTATTCTTATTTTTAACAAGGCTATATAAAATTTCAAATACTATTATCATCACCACCCCCGCCGACCACCCCCGCCAACCACCCCCACCCCCATCACTTCTACTACACAACAACGACCGACATCACGTCGACCATCATAACCATTATCACCAACACATCATCATCATTTTTTTCATTATCAATACCAAGGGCATCATCATCATCGTCATCATGATGATTCTGTTTCCTACCATGAATATTCCTACTTAGGAAAAATAACCGAAAGTGATTTCGACCGGCAAGGGGAAAATTTGTCCTATACTAGAAAAAGAAATACCCCGTTTTTTTCCTGTCCGAACGGAAATCTTGACGGCGGGGGGGGGGGGGGGGGGGGGGGGGGGGGGGGGGGTGGAGCAGTCAGTATTATGTAAAGTGTCCCACCCCCTCTCCCCCGCCTCCTATCAGGACCATCATCTGTAGTGTCATCAAATCCACTAGGCATCACCAGATGGCTTTTAGCGAATATGATCTGTTTTATTTGACGATCAGTTTTCGTCGTTTTCTTCAGACCTAACATGACCGATATAATGTTTGGGTTTTTTTTTTACTTATGTGGATAAACATATTTATTTTGTGTGTCACTATGCTCTCTGTGACAATTACCGTTATGCAAATTTGAATATTGGATTTCATTCGATTGGACATTTATAATTAGCACTTTAATCCATGTTTTTATAATACACGTGTGAAGTACACATGTAACAGAAACATGCAAAGTGGATTCCATATCAATCAGAATAAGGACTCATAATTACTAAGGCGATTAACGCAAACAATCTGGTACGTCTTTATAATAATATTCTCCACTTACGAATTCTATTTTAAAATATCTTTGTGAGAAACATATTATAAATCAAATAATTTACACGAAAATTGCAAAAAGAAAATAACCAACAACAAACTAAACGGACATACTGTCCAATGAAGTGTGCATTAATAGAAAAGGGAATATTCATTGCAAAAGACACCCGTAAAGTGTAATATCTTAGTTTTGCTTAGAAAGGCGTTAACCAGAGAATTCCAAATATGAACGAGAATGCATGCAAATGAAGTTCATTTATTCTCGTTCAGTCGAGCGCCCTTCTCACATCGATAACGTGTGTTTTGCGTTCTTTCAGCGAGCGTTCAGCGTCCGTTTGGTAACAATTTAGATTGCACCCATGTTTATTGTATATAATTTATTTATTCAGCACGCATCTTTGATTTGGCGAGAGTTTCTCTGCTATTTCAAGTTATAAAGCAACACGTCATTTTTTTTCCTTTTTTCATATGTTGTCAAAACAATGGCAGCTTTTTAACATGTAATGTCATTATTGTTATGCGCCACAAAATATACATGTAGACATTATTTACATGGTTTCTGTTAGATAAATTAATGACAATAAATGATCTTTATTAAATAAACTCCAGCTATTTACTTTAGGAACAACTGTTATGCGCAGCATTTTTGTCATGGGGACTTTCTTTCAAATACGCATGGCTGATAACATTGACAAAGGTTGCGTATTAACGTGCTTTGGAAAAGAAAATAATAATAAATGCGAAATATATATTCTCACTCCTTTTAGATATAGGAACGATAAGATCAAATGAGACTTAAACAACAACAAAGAAAAAAAAACAACATGCATAACCGGGTACACAACAGCCCTTGCAATGTGCCGGGAGGAATAATGTCCGGCTTTGCTGAAACACTTGAAGGGCTTACGTCAAAAAGGAATTTGTCCGTTTTACCTTTTCCAATTCTGACTGTAAAACTGACGCGAAGTGACTCGATATAACACCGGCGAAGTGACTCGATTGTACTCCATACGCAAAGTGACTTCACTCACTCCATTTTCATGCGAAGTGACTCCATTTTTCTATCCTCCACTCCTGCGAAACATTGAGTGGATTCCTCCATTCTTCGCAGGACGTTCCTCCTGAGCTCTACTGTAGATGTCGGCATCTACCCGGTAAACTGGTATATCCAGTGTACAATTACATTAAATTTATTTTCATCATTTTGCCCGGGGTGCTAATATGTGGCCTTCATCATTTTGTTTATTTGTCTGTAAATGATGAATTGTGTATAATTTATTTCATAAAAATTGTATTCACCAATCGCCCAGTAAGAAAAAAATGAGATATATAATAACCTTGACACTTAAATTGTTATAATTTCTTAAATTTATTTACTTAAAAAGTCACACAACCACTAAGAACTAGGGGACAACACGGCTTAAAACCGCCGGGAGTACATGGAGACGTCGCTTTACTGACTGCGCCAACTTTTAAGGCACTAATGATTTTTACTCAGTATAAATGACACAAAAGTAGTCTCGTTTAAGTTAAAGTCACTCTTCGTGTACAAGTGTTTCTATCTTTATAACCATTTAAAAGGTGTAGATTGGTTCATTATGGTTTTTAATACAGTAACTTTTTTCGGTATTCTCATATCGTTTAATATACATTGTATAAGCTTTATATATATATAACATGCTGCATTAAAAATGACCGTACTTGTGTCGCTGCGATGTGTTGCATCAATATGCTAACTTTATTTCAAAGACGTCACCAGTAACTACTCCTTATTTTCAATCCAGGACTGCACACAGCCCGAGGATATTTGTTCGTTAATTAAACCTCCCCTGTCTCATTGTCATGGATACTTGAAGTAAATACATGGGAAAGTTCGGATCTCTAGCGGTCAGAAGAAACCCAGAGGGCCAAGCAGCTGGGGCGTATGAATACATCCAACTGCCCACGTGACGGACTATTGATGACGTGTATAAACTTAACTGTGGCCGATATTATTAGTCATACATGTAAATGGCTTCGAGGGATGAGTGTCCCGAGGAAGGAATTACCCGATCAATTCCGATTGCCGTCAGATGTATCTGGTGCAAAGATACTTACTGAAATAACGATCGTTTTGTTCGCCGAAAGTCGGAAGACGAATATGCCTATGTAGTTCGCTCAAAACATAAACACTGCCTTCGTTTGACAGCTTTGTGTCTGCTGCGTTGGGTAAATTAAAATCCGATCATTTAAATTTGAAGCCGCGACAAATTGAAGTTTTACAGGCATCGTACTGTAGTGAGCTGTCACTCGAGCTGCCATCTTTGTTTTGAATTCTGTCTCAAAAGTAGTCCCGTTTAGGGAAATGGCCGAGGTGATCCGACTACCTACATACCAATCGTACCTACTCGGCGATCTCCGACAAGCTTCGGAGATAATGCCTCGTATGTAATTCTACGAATACACCAGCTGGTGATTTGCCCCGGCGAATAACTTCTCATTGCATTATGTAAACAAAGATGGCTGACTTTTCAAAGTGCATGCAGTACGCTTTAGATATAATGGAGATTCAACACTCCTTGAAAGAAGAGCAGATTGCTTCGTTGAAGAATATTTCTAACTTAGTTGATACTGTATGTATATTACCAACAGGATTTGGTAAAAGTGTAATATACCAGTTATAACCCTGCATGCACTCGGATCACGCTTCGGTGATGTCTATATGCGAAGCTTGCCGGAGATCGCCGAGTAGGTACGATTGCCATTTTGGAAGTAGTTCGTCAATATGGCGGCGACCGCATTATTTCCGAGGTGATTACGTAGAGGACGGAATTACCCGAGGAGTTCCGAGTGCCTACATACATCCCATTCTATACATAGCGTGTGGCGTCACTACGTTAAAGTCTGGACCGTTTACAAAATTTAGTTCAAAATATTTGCATGAAACATATTTTAACTATTAGAATGTATAAAAAAATGCCAAAATAATCTGTTGTATACCTCTTCGTACTTGTTTTGTTCATTTTAGCAATCACTTCCGTATTCATAACAGCATGTTGAAGAACTACTTTACCCACAATACACCGAGTGCATTCACACAGGTCATTTTGACCGTGTGTTGACGCAACGACATACATTCAAGAGCAATCGTACCTACTCGGCGATCTCCGACAAGCTTCGGATATATCACCTCGTCACTCGGAACTCCTCGGGTAATTCCGTCCTCTACGTAATCACCTCGGAAATAATGCGGTCGCCGCCATATTGACGAACTACTTCCAAAATGGCAATCGTACCTACTCGGCAATCTCCGGCAAGCTTCAAATATAGACATCACCGAAACGTGATCCGAGTGCATGCAGGGTAATAACTGGTATATTACACTTTTACCAAATCCTGTTGGTAATATACATACAGTATCAACTAAGTTAGAAATATTCTTCAACGAAGCCATCTGTTCTTCTTTCAAGCAGTATTGAATCTCCATTATATCTAAGCGTACTGCATGCACTTTGAAAAGTCAGCCATCTTTGTTTACATAATGCAATGAGAAGTTATTTGCCGGGGCAAATCACCAACTGGTGTATTCATACAATTACATACGAGGCATTATCTCCGAAGCTTGCCGGAGATCGCCGAGTAGGTACGATTGATCACCTCGTATGTAATTGTAGGAATACACCATACTCCTTAGTGCTCAAAGATTTTATAAATTTTAAGATTTTTTTATCGACTCATCTGAAATAATGTTAACTTTGGACAAACAGCCATTACATATCTCAAATAATGTATCTGAAACCATATTTGCATAAAATTTGATGTGCTTCGAATTTGGTGGAGAACTTCCAAGCCATATATAACTTTTAATGTCAATTTGTGTAGTATGTCCTAATTGCATTTTGGGCATTGGGTGTTGAACTTTCTGAAAACATGTCATAAGGTGTCAGAAAAGTTCAAATCAAATGATATTGTCGCGTGCCTGGAACTCTGACTTGAAACCTCAAAATAATGAAAATGGTTTTGTCATATTATGAAATTAATAATCAATCAATTTTGGTGGACGCAGAGCTCTCACAAACATGTGGGTAGAACCACCGGCGCACCGCAGGTCAAATGGAAGATCTTCTCGGATAGTCTTAGGAGTTACAAGTCCGCGGCTCTACCACTGGGCTAGTGATGTTCTCTTCCTTGTGGTAAAATGTTGTAATCGCATATTTGGTTTCGGACACTGATGTTAAGGAAAAGATATGACAGATGACAGAAAAGTAGCTCGAAGTCAATCTGGCATGCCCTTTTGTTTGCAGGGGTGGTAGTGTCAAACAATGCTTTTGACACATACGCTCGAAACAATAAGCGATGATTTAAACTTAATGTATGATTTATCAATATTTTTCTCGAAGTAAATTATAAGTGTATTTTCTTCTAAGAAAATTTATCTTAGGTAGCAGTTACACAGCAATCCATGTTTTAAGTTAGGTCAGCTACCGACCAGCAAACACCTGTCTTTCTAATTAATATAAAGGGTTTATGCATATTTCAAGTCTGCAGGTATATAAAATATCATAACAGAACACACATACGGTTTGGTAAGCTGTATTTCATCCAACTCTACATTATAAGAATCAATATGAAAGATACAAAACAGTAATAAGCAAATCAGTACAACAATATAAACCATGTAAGTAGTGCTCAGGTAAGTTTTCTTGGTACAATATATTGAATTCCAATGTTTTGCTCCTCCATATTTTCTTGTATACATCTAAAAATACTGGCATGATTCAAAACATTATAAAGCAACAATGTAAATTTTTGAATGATGTGTTTGAAAAAATATTACCCAAGTAAATAGCAAAATTGATTGATTCTTAGTTGTAGTACAAACTAAAAACCATTTTTAGTTGTAGTACAAACTCAAAACCAGTCACAAATAATCATATACTTTATAAAATAATGCATTTATTAGATACATATACAACCGAGCATATAATAAACAATACACAATATACATGTAGCTGAATAATTAACTTACAACAATCCCAATAAAACTGTTAAGTATAATACCTCAACAAAAGTTAGTAGCTATAAAATCCAATCCCTCAGCAAGTATATAGGATGACAAGTGTTGGCGGAAAAAAAACTGTTAGCAAACCATACATGATTGTACAGTACATAAGATGACTACTAATGCAGTCTACGTAAAAGCGACGTGCCTAAAATTTCCTAGCCTTTCTGTTCTTCCAGAAAAAAATACACACATAATTGTGGATATTGGTGGATAATCTCCCCTGAATAATCCCCAAATGCATGTAGGTCCTTTCATTTGGATTACTCAGTTTTGATGCATGTACACTTTTGGAGTGTATGTTATTTTGTGTGCTTTTTTGTGACAATATCATAAACAAAAACTTCCATTTTCTTGTTTATATAACATAAAGTTTATAGTATTTCAGTGGAGTTTAAGACTATAATTAGGCAAAAGAATGAAATTTCACTGTTATAATTGCAGCATTTGCAAAAGGACAGGTGATAGAGTCCAAGACTTCCAAATAAAGAAGCTACCTATTATTTGGACTGCCTCAGATATAATACATCAAGGGAGACAATTTCCATTGCACTAATGTACCCCATTTGACCCTTAACTAAAGATTGTAGGTTTATAGTGTATTCAAGTTGCACCACAATTTTATTAGGAAAATGCAATCATTAGTAACAAAAGGAAGACAAATTGCCTAAAACAGAAACCTGTTATACATAGCAGGGCTGCTATACTTAAAGGTGTCCTGATATTTAATTCTGTCTTAAGTAGCTGTTTTTCCTAAATCAGTGGATAGGGGTGGGTGTGGGGGCCAAAATGCTAACAATGATAAAGACAGTAATGCCAATAATACTTACAACATCAATAATAACAATAATTAAATAATAATAATTATAATTATAATAATAATAATAATAATAATACAGAGGTAAAAAACACCATTTGTAGTTTAATAGTTTCCACTTAGTTAAAATAGAGCAGATACATAAATTTGTAATTAAAATAATATGCATCTGAATGTGAAACTGTGATATATTGGGAGTTAGATCATGCAAATCTATTTCCTAATTATATTACAATTTCCTAATTATATTACAAACTTATTGCTTCCTTATATTTAATTCATGAAAACAATTACAATAAAATTTTATCCGAAGGAAATGATATCAAATACCATACAACTAGATTTGTGCTTGTAATGAAACTTCTTGTACTTAAGATGGGTATTACTACATCTAATAACATCAAGTTGGTGTTGTAAAGAAAAACAAACAATAAACGATAATAATTAAAAACAACACTAGAAAGAATATAGTAGCTGGAATCTATGAGGTACTAATATTGTAACAGAATAGATTGACAAACACGATTATCACATACATTACACAATAAAGGTGAGAGAAAACAGTAATAGTATGGAAATAAGTCCAATAACACATTACATGTATATTTAATACCAAACAAAGTAGTCAGTTCCATGACCAGGGATACACAACCACTTAACATTCATGCCAATTAATCACAGCTATAAATTATAATGCAATGACATTTATGTATTCTATATTGCAATACCTTTTATGTACTTTATCAAAACTTAAGATAACCTTTTGATTGTTAAATATTTTAGATTGTTGACAACTTGTGGTAGTAAACAAATAAAAACCTTCACAGTTTCCATGTGTGCCAAATCACCTGAAGACAGACTAGCAAGGTTTCCTATAAACAAAGCTTGAATCTTCCATTCACCAATCAGTCTTTCATTCATACTTCTTTCTTAGTAAATAAATAAAGCATTTCCATACATTGTGCAGGTCACATTTACTGCACTATATTGGGATGATATTCACATCAGGACCACACAGACAGCCTTGCTTGGGTTGGTATAACAATGAGGAGCCATAAACTGGGTTTAAAGCTAGGTCTGCTTTGCCCATATTAATCAGCATTAGACAAATAGTGTAGATCCAGATCAGCCAGCCTCTGCTGGGAGCACTCTAGTCAGGCTTAAACAAATAGTGTAGATCAATGGCTGGCAATGTTTGGCCAAAAACTAAAACAATGATCAAGTGGATGATCACACGTGTACAAGACTGAGCCAAATGGACAGCTCAAGGTTATAAAACTTTTAACTGTAGTCTGATATCATCTTCATATCCTCATGCCTATGATCATGGGTCATATTTTTAATCAAATTAAATTTCAGCCATAAGATCCTTGAAGATCTTTGACTCTAGCTCTAAGTTTTATTTACGGACTGGCATCATTTGTAGGCACATTTCACAGCTGAGACTTTGTGTAACCTTGATTGCTTAGTATCTGCTTACAGTAAAATAGCAATGGATTATAATGAGATTTTTGCAAATTTATTGCTGAATTCACCAATACAATTTTTCAACGTAAAAAAAACTAACTAATCTAGTAAGCTAATCCAGACATTTATACTTTCTCAAATGATATAAGAGCTTTTAGTAGATGGCATGCTCCACTTTTTCATTGCTGGAAACAAAAATGTTAGCTGTAACTAACCATACAAGAAACTAAACTGACAAACTAACCATACAAGACACTGAACCAACAAACTAACCATACAAGAAACTGAACCAACAAACTAACCATACAAGACACTGAACCAACAAACTAACCATACAAGAAACTGAACTGACAAACTAACCATACAAGACACTGAACCGACAAACTAACCATACAAGAAACTGAACAGACAGAGACAGATCTAATTATAGAAATGGGCATCACTGTATCAAAATTAATTATAGTGTTATCTGCCCTATCAACTTGGGTCCCATTTTGGGCAGGGAACATGTTTTTCATGAGTGAAGGAAATATCTTTAACAGTATTCGAGAAATTGTTCTCTGCAAAAAGAACAGGATGCCAACTAGAGCCCCGAGACAAAAGCTCATTTCTTTTTTTGAATGGCGGAATAATAATGTTTTTGTCTTCATTTAGGGAAATGTAAAGTACTTAACATAAGCACAAACATGTGATAGGTGTAACAAAAGCACATTTAACAACAACAACAAATCCAACAAATCACTATGGAACAAGATCACAGGAGCATTTCACCATAATTGTCATACTACTAATAATAATAATGATAGAATATGTCAGAAGATACTAAAGTAGTGCAGTTAACATATTTATTCATGCAACTATCTTTCCATATTTGTAAACTAGCGCTTACAGAAAATTTAATAGAAATGATTAAAATTGCCTACTATTTTTGTTTTTTAGTAAAGAAGAGTATTAAAGGCAACTAACTGAAAGGTGCATAAAATGATGCTAAAATAGGAGACATTTAAAGATGAATATGTCAATGATGTGAACAATTTCTTTTTCCTTTTTGAGGTTAAAAAGTGGGATTTGTTTTTAAAAAAGCAGTCACTAATCATTGTGCTGGACAGGGTGATTGACCTTTCAAGTGCTTAAAAGTATGATGTAATTATGATAGAACTCGAGTCTAAACTTTAACCTGCACATATATTGATCAGGGTTTTATCACAATTGATTATATTAGCAGGTATATTCACCAAAAAGACATACGAGGATGATTCTTCACTGTAGCTTGCATGCAAAACTTTAACCAAAAAGTCTGTTATTACAATGAAATGAAAATGTGATACATCTTGCTTAAAATAAAAGACAAGAAATCCATTTGTGCAGTTTCAGACAAATTAATTCAATGATTATGACCATTTATGCAAAACTTTAACCAAAGAGTTATGACCATTCAGACATCCATGCAAAGTTGAGTAAAACAGCAATCCATATTCTAGAAAAGTTAAGCTAAAAGTAATTTTAACAGATATCACTAAAAAGCACAACCAAATATGACACATTTCATCAATTCAATAATAAAAGAACACACCAGTATGAAAAAAAATTGTTTGCTATCCTTCAAAAATAATAGCTAGAACTGTTTTGTCTTATAATTAGAAATAATGTTAAAAAACAACAAACAAAAGTTATTCTCGTGGACTTTCTTGACTGGAATCTAGATCATACTCATCGAGAAATTCAAAGTCTTCCTCGATATTCAAGCTAGCTGAATCTTCTGACACTTTGCGTCCCTTCAAGTCCTCAGCTATACCATGATCAAGGGTATCTGAATCATCATAATCCCCCAAGTCTGAATCTGAATCACTCCCGGCACTTGCAACTCTATCAGACACAGACGATCGAGTGAGATTATCGCTCCGGGCACTTGCTGTTCTTTCCTTAGCTGATGCAGATGATCGTGCGAGATTTGGGTTTGAAGCACTGGCAAAATTGTGAAGAGCACCGATTACAGAGCTTTGAATAGCAGCACTGACAGCAGAAGTTAGGGCTTTTGTCATGAAATTGTCCGCACCATCGTCTTTCTGAGATGGATCAGCGTTCCAATTTCTACTTCCCTGTGCTCGTGCACGTGTTTTAGTTTTCGGTCGTACAACAGGTTCCACTGGCTCGTCATCATCCTCGAAGTCTGGTTCAAGATCTGAATCATCAAAGTGTTTTGGCATGAAGTGCATGACCTCCTCAGATCCCTCTCGTGATGATGAGCGTTGTCTCACCACTGGCATTTCAGGCTCGAGAAACTCATCATCAGTGTGGTCTAAAGTTTCCTCAAATGAAGGCATCGTGTTTACACTCAAGGCAAACTCATCCTCAATAGCTTCCTCATCCAGAATTTCTGGGTAAAATAAAATTATATAAGCTGTTAGGGAAATATCATTTTTACTGTTACATAAATGCAGAATTTTTTTTTCAAATTTACCCAAATAAGACAACCATAACTTAACATAGTATAAACTTTTAGTAAAATATGAAGCCTGCAATTTTTAGAAGCTTTCAATAGACAGTAAACAGGAGGTAAAATTTATCTTTGAAGATGTTCTGTCACAATGTTTTAAGACTTCTTAACATAAGAAAAGTAGACAACAAAGTAAATCCTTAAAAGAATAAGTAAATAAAAAAAAAATACAAACAAGAGGGCCATGATGCCCCTTAATCGCTCACCTGATGACACAGGCTTTTAGTAGGCTCAAATCAGGCATCAAGTAATAAAGAGTTATTTTTGAAATCTTTGGTGAAGACTGGACCATAAGTGAGGCCACTGGGTTGACAACATTTTTTTAGAATTTTACCAAGTAACCTACTAAATCCACATAACTTACTTAAAAACATATGTAAGATTTCATACTGGCAAATATGCTGGCCAAGTTTGGTGAAGATTGGGCCATAAATGGGGCCTCTAGTATGTTCACAAGTTTTTGCTAAGATTTGACATAGTGACCTATTTTTGACCCCAAGTGACCCAATAATGAACTCATCCAAGATTTCATTCAGACCAACATTCTGATTAAGTTTGGTGAAGATTGGGCTATAAATGTGGTCTCTAGTGTGTTCGCAAGCCTTTTCTAAGATTTGACCTAGTGACCTACTTATTGACCCCACGTGACCCAATAATAAACTCATCCAATATTTCATGCAGACAAACATTCTGATCAGGTTTGATGAAGATTGGCCTATAAGTGTGGCCCCTAGTGTGTTCACAAGCTTTTTCTAAGATTTGACCTAGGGACCTACTTTTTGACCCCACGTGACCCAGTTACGAACCCATCCAAGAATTTATGCAGACAAATATTCTGACAAAGTTTGGTAAAGATTGGGCTATAAATGTGGTCTCTAGTGTGTTCACAAGCTTTTTCTAAGATTTGACCTAGTGACCTACTTTTTGACCCCACGTGACCCAGTTACGACCTCCTTCAAGATTTCATGCAGACCAACATTCTGATCAAGTTTGGTGAAGATTAGGCAATAAATGTGGTCTGTAGTGTGTTCACAAGCTTTTTCTAAAATTTGACCTTGTGACCTACTTTTTGACCCCATGTGACCCAATAACTAACTCATCCAAGATTTTATGTAGACAAACATTCTGATCAAGTTTGATGAAGATTGTACCATAAATATGGCCTCTACTGTGTTCACAAGCTTTTTCTAAGATTTGATCAAGTGACCTATTTTTGACCCTACGACCTTTTTCAAGATTTCATGCAGACCAACATTCTGATCAAGTTTGGTGAAGATTAGGCAATAAATGTAGTCTGTAGTGTGTTCACAAGCTTTTTCTAAAATTTGACCTTGTGACCTACTTTTTGACCCCACGTGACCCAATAACTAACTAATCCAAGATTTCATGTAGACAAACATTCTGATCAAGTTTGATGAAGTTTGGCCCATAAATATGGCCTCTACTGTGTTCACAAGCTTTTTCTAAGATTTGACCTAGTGACCTATTTTTGACCCTACGTGACCCAATAACAAACTCATGCAAGATTTCATGTAGACAAACATTTTGAACACGTTTGATGAAGATTGGCCAATAAATATTGCATCTACTGTGTTCACACAGATTTTCTAAGATTTGACCTAGTGACCTACTTTTTGACCCCACGTGACCCAGTTATGAATTCATCCAAGATTTTATGCAGACTAACATTCTGACCAGGTTTGATGCAGATTGGATAAAAACTGTGGCCTCTAGCGTGTTCACAAGCTAAAGTGTTGACGACGAACGACGAACAACGGACGAAGCGGTATAACAAAAGCTCACCTTGAGCACGTTGTGCTCAGGCCAGCTCAAAACAAGCAGAAAACCTCACCAGTCTTTAATGAAAAGGAGAAAATAAAACAAAGTAATTAATCATTAGCAATCCACATACCATCATCTGTATTGGTCACTGAGGGTTCCTTCGACACATTTGGTGTCAGAGACACAGTGGGGGATCCGGTCTCATCCTCACTGTCTGTTATTGCATGTGCAAGTTTGGCCGACAGGAGTGGGTCAGATGGATAGAAGTCCTCCAAGTCACTCTCATTGTCAGCACATTCAGAGGTGGATAGTTTTCCATCATCACATGTCTCATTTAGGGAAACTTCAGCCCGGTCTGGACAGAATACAAGTTTGAATATAGTAGGATTTTGTGGTGATGGGAGGTAATAAAATATCAATTAAGTTATATATTTGTCTTTGAACCTTTATTTAAAGCATATTTTAAACTTACTGTATTATTTAAGCTAATTATTAGGTAACGGTATTTCGGGGGAGAATGAAACTAAGATTAACTGCATAATTTGAACACAATCATGTGATATATTACAATATATTGTGATGTATTGTCCTAAATAAATAGCATGCAAAAGCACATGCAATTTGATTTTTTTTCCACAACAAAGTAGATGTAAGATTAAATAGCCAGCAAAACAATTAACTTGCAAAAATATAGAGATGTGTCTTAGTTCCAAAACCAAAGTTTGTACATGTGAATTCCCTCACTTATTTCTTAGATAATACCATAAATTCAATAAAACATTGTTAATAACAAAACATTAAAGTGAGTTTGTAACAAGTGGGTGCCAGTGGCTGAGTGGTAGAGATGGTGATTTGTTACTGCCTTGATTATATGCAGCAAATTACTGTGTGGGTTCAACATTTGGGGTGAATGTGGGAAGGTCTTCCAGGTGACTAGCGGTACACAGGTAGTTCTACATTTGTCTGGGATCTTTCTCTTCCAAAATAACTCGACTTGAACATAGTTGTGTTGCTGCAAACAACACTGTTTTTTACCAAATATATTCTTAAGGTTAATAGACCTAATTGATAATGTTTGTTTATTGGGTTTATCATCCCACCAACAGTGTTTCAGTTTTCTGGAGACAGTGTCCACTGGAAGCAAATATAGGGATTTGCAGATACTGTGCAGCGACATTTCTATCATTATATCACAGGGGCACTTGTGAGGTGCACGGGGATTGAACCTGGCTGATCTATTATAATGACACCAACGAGTCAGATGTAATGCTGTCTCCTTTGCCCCAAGTGTTAGGATGGAAGCCACTACTACCAACTTTAAAGTCTATGGTTTGACCTGGCCGGGTTTGAACCCGCAACCTCCTGATCTGCAAGCCGACGCTCTACCACTTTAGCTATTGCAGCCGGTGAAGCAAATTTAGTGCTGCCTTCACTGTGTTTAGTATGCTATGCACACCTTGCATGCTACCACACCCAGTCACATTATCCTGACACTGGACCAGTCATGGAATTTCCCTTATATTTGCTAAAGTGTTAGCAAGGGAGCTATATCACTATCATTTTTAATGACTTAAGTTTGTCACGGCCCCAAATGGAATCCAGGGCCTCCCGCACCTGGAGACGATGCTCTACCAACTGTGCTATTAGGTCTGGTAACTGATAATGACATGTTTATAAAGTTATAATTTTTGAGGAACTACTGTTTTAAACTTGAAGTGTAATAGAAGCTGAAAAACGTAAGCCTCTTAACCACAGACCTCCCCAATACTGGCAAGTCTCTCCATCAAATGAGCTATGGAGGCCATGTGAATGAAATACCAGTAAAACTGCTACACCTCATATGATTGATTCTATTGATATTATGAAGCTTTTATGTTAGTGATTTGCTTACCTCCCTCGTATCTCCATTTGTTTTTCACTTTCATGGAGTAATCCAGCTTCATAAAGAGTGGTTCACACTTCATGTAGATCTTCTTTAGAAGGTTGTGATACTGAAGACATGGCCATAGAACTATACTCATGACTGCAAGGAAGAAAACAAAGGGTAAGCAAATGCACAATTTAAGTACTATGAAAGTATATAGTGATTTAGTTTGATTTTAATCTTTTAATGTTTTTACAACAATATAATTATGGTCATCTATTAGTTTGATTTTAATCTTTTAATGTTTTTACAACAATATACAGTCATTTGAAGACTGTGAGTTTGCACCATTTTATAAATATATCAAATAAAGAGGTAAATTAAATAAAAAGTAACTGAAATTTTAAAATGTTATGCATATAAAAACGTGTCATAACAGGGAGGCCTTATTCATCATTTTTAATTATTTCATCAACTTTTACAAGCACTTGTAAAACTAGGTTAGCTGTGATGATTGATAACAGTGTTTAATGAATTCACAGAACTCTAGACCTACTTGTAACATAGGTAATAATGAAGCATCTCAATGGGATTCTGTTCTACACTCACTTAGGATACAAATATAGTATGCAGCAGTTAAAGTTTAGATTGATAACTAAGACACCTCACTTACTGATAATATAAGACAGCATGACGCCTGATATGTAGTGTCCAATTATCGCAGTACATGCAAAGATGAAACAGGCCTCTATACAGAACTGGAAATAGAAATACAAATGCTAATAGTATGGATGGTGGACTGTCATTGACAGCAATGTTTATTAACATTACGATGGACTGGGGACTGTCATGTACAGCTATGTTCATAAATATCCTGATGGACTGTTGACTGATATTGACAACTATGTCAATAAATATCACGGTGGATAGTGGGATAGGATTTGGATTTGCTGGCAGTTTTGCCAATACTGTGCAGCAAAATTTCTATCATAGCACAGGGGCACTGGGACTGAACCCGGCCGGTCCATTATACTGACACCGATGAGTCAGGTGTAATGCTGTCCTCTTAGCTCTAAGTGTTAGAAGGGAAGCCACTACTACCAACTTTAAAGTCTTTAGTTTGACTAGCCGGGGTTTGAACCCGCAACCTCCCGCTCCGCAAGCCGACCACTTGACCACGCAATACCACTTGAGCTATTGCTGCTGGTAGGTGGATTGTGGACTGTCATAAATAGCTATAATTATAAATAAGTTGATGGCTTCAGGACTGTCACTAACAGCTATGTTTATTCATTTCATGCTTGAAAATGGACTATGTTAAGTAATCATACCTGATTGTGGATTGTCAGTGACAACTCTGTTCAATAATATCATGATGGATTGTGGACTTGTCATTGATAGCTATGTTCATTCATTATCTTGATGGATTGTGAATTGTCAAAGACAGTTCTGTTCATTAATATCTTGATGGATTGTGAACTGTCAAAGACAGTTCTGTTCATTAATATCTTGATGGATTGTGAACTGTCAGACAGTTCTGTTCATTAACATTTTGATGGATTGGGAACTGTCACATACAGTTCTGTTTATAAACATTTTGATGAATTGGGAACTGTCACATACAGTTCTGTTTATAAACATTTTGATGAATTGGGAACTGTCACATACAGTTCTGTTTATAAACATTTTGATGGATTGTGAACTGTCACATACAGTTCTGTTTATAAACATTTTGATGAATTGGGAACTGTCACATACAGTCCTGTTCATTAACATTTTGATGAATTGGGAACTGTCACATACAGTGCTGTTTATAAACATTTTGATGGATTGGGAACTGTCACATACAGTTCTGTTTATAAACATTTTGATGGATTGTGAACTGTCACATACAGTTCTGTTTATAAACATTTTGATGGATTGTGAACTGTCAATGACAGTTCTGTTCATTAATATCATGATGGATTGTGAACTGTCAAGGACAGTTCTGTTCATTAATATCATGATGGATTGTGAACTGTCAAAGACAGTTCTGTTCATTAATATCATGATGGATTGTGGACTGTCAAAGACAGTTCTGTTCATTAATATTTTGATGGAATGTGGCTATCATTGAACACTGTGCTCATTAATATCATGATGGATTGTGAACTGTCAAAGACAGTTCTGTTCATTAATATTTTGATGGATTGTGGACTGTCACTGACAGTTCTGATCATTAATATCTTGATGGCTTGTGAACTGTCATTGACAGCTATGTTCATTGATATCATGATGGATTGTGGATTGTCATTGATAGTTTTGTTAATTATTCAGATCAAAAACATATTATGGGCATGTAGGTTTGCAGATAATAATTATGTAAGTAAACATGTATTTAATGAAACAAATTAAATGTTCAATTAATTATATTTTATCTTCAGATGAATTGGTGAATTCCGAAATGATACATCATTTTCATCTAAATTAACTACATATTTTTATTGTTACTTTTTTTTTACAGTTTTACAGTTTATATCAAAACTAATTGAAAATACATACAACAGATATTAAGTAAAATGATGCAGACATACTGTTGTATGCCATTCCATTAAAGTAATTACTAAAGTTATACAATCTGTATCATACTAATGTTAAATTTATGGTATTGTCTAAGTCCTTCCCTTTAACAGTATCTTTTTATCAACAACTGCCACAATGTTTTATCAAATGTAATTCTATCAATTCTCACCTTAAAGGGCCTGTTCCTATGCAGTCCCATACAGTGCTTCTACAAACTGCATCTGTGAAATTCTGTAACATTATTCATTCTCACCTTAAAGGGCCTGTTCCTATGCAGTCCCATACAGTACTTCTACAAACTGCATCTGTTAAATTCTGTAACATTATTTATTCTCACCTTAAAGGGCCTGTTCCTGCGCAGTCCCATCCAGTACTGACAACACTGGTTGAGATAGCAATAGCAGCTGGCTAGATGTTCACATAGCTCAGGTACACTAAGGAGCTTGGGATGAACAGGTGTCCAGCTAGAAATACCAGAAACCGTGTCTATCATAAACAGATGCAGTGTAATTATTTCAGCTATGGCACACAGTAAATGATTCATACTCATGGTAGATAAAAATGATAAAAGTCAAGAAAAAGATCAGAATTCTAACAACAAAGACATAAAACAGAGTTCTGACAATGAAGAAAATGCCAAACATACAAATGAAATTTAACATTTTGTTTGATTGTGATTTGTGAGAATCAGAAACAAAATAATCGCTATTATTTTTACTTCTAGCATTCTTTTAGTACAAAAAGGCCCCAGACAAAAAAACATCATGATGGAATCATTACATACCTGTCAGCTGAAAAGACTCATGACAGTAAGTGTCTCAAATTAATCCAGACCACTGGAGTGTTAGCTTATTAAATACTGAAGTATAACTTCAAAAAGTAACAACAGAAGTTGGTCCATATTTACCAGTGTCATAGCAGGGTTTGATATGGTTTGGGATTGAGTTTAAAAAATTCTTTAATCTTTGACTCTGTTTTTTATATATTTAATAATAAACTGGTCTTAACTCGGAATTTACTTAGTGAATATACTTACTCATCAGTTTCCAGTTCTTTAGGGGGCACTGAAGTATAAATAACATACAGTTAGAACATGTTACAAATTAACAATATACATATATATTTCAATTTAATTATATTTTTGTCTTTTTATGTTTTATAAACAGTCCTTTTGTTTTGACAATATTCTCACTTGTAGACAAAGTGTCAACAATATGTGACAATCACAACTCTTCTGTTTGAAGAACACTTTGATTAGTTGACTTTGCAATTTGTCTGCAAATCACTGGTTCTCTCCAAGAGCATTTATTAGATATGAAAATAAAGTGCTACATAAATAGTCTCTAAATTATAAAAACTGCCATGTAACAGCGGACAGCTTACCTCTTATTTCTGGCCATATTTTCTTCTTCCAAGTATGAAGCATATATACAATCATGATTGCGGTGCATATAATGGTGTAGAAATAACAGCTGCTAAAGTTGAGGAACCTGAAATACAAAATGCAAGAATTAACAGAGAAAACAGTTACATAGACATGCTATGCCTAATTTGATCAAGTGTTATAATAATGATATAATGTAATAATGTAATAACATAGTGATTTGACTCATTTATTTTCTACAGTTATCTTGGTCGTTTGTGTAGTCATTTATGTTTTTGTGTTACATGACGCTAAGCTGCCCAGTGGGTACCCAGCGCTAAAGTTAATAGTTATGACACTAGAGGAGTTCATGAAGACACTGCACATCTTTGTTGATTTTGTTTTTCATGGCATTGGAAATCAAATGTAATAAAAAGGCAGGTCTCATACGGCCAGATTTCTGCAGCTAGTTAGCCAGCAGGCAAAATACAATAAATTTAAGGGTAAAAACAACAAATTGCCTGAAGGTTTTGTCAATATGTGATGATTTCTTTCCGAAAATACAATGGTGAATCGTTTAAAGGCAAACAAGGCCATTATATGGTACAGATGTATTATTTGAGCATATTTTAGTGTATATTGATCTTGGGTGTTAATGAAATCACCAGTACAGTATCAGTTATGCAACTTTATTACACGTACATTTACATTGTTTTAAGTATGAACAACAAGACATTATTCTATTTCTAATATTAGTATTCCAAGAGCAAATTGTAATGGGGAATATATTCCATTAGTTAAGTAGTGTAAGACACCTTTGATGTACAAATCATGTGGCTAATGAATTGAAACAATATCGATAGAAACCTACACAAGCCCAGATTCTGGGGCTGGGGTGGGGTGTCATAACACTGCCAGTTTATGAAACGGGTTGAGTGATGTCTAGTAAGGTTTTCACCACTAGTAAGTTGTAAGTTGCTACAAAAACAATATTATCACTTTGTTTACCATAAAATGCAGAAAGCCAGAGAGAGAGAGAGAGATGACATTAAATATGTATATGTATAAATTAACAAATTAAACCATGTTTAATGTAATACTTATAACAGACTACAACATAGCCTTATATTAGCCATGTAATTACATTCACTTTACACTCAATATATATTATTTAGCTCTACAAAGATTTTTTAAAATAAGTTTATCATGCCTTTTAAGTTCTTTTAAGGGTGGTGGTTGGTTAGGTAAGAGGATTCTCATTTTAGTCATTTTTTTAAATTCATCACACATACACAAATTATTTTAATGGCAATGTTCTATATGAAAGAGTGAAAAGAGTGCATGTAAATTTACACTTGTAACAGCTTGATTGTAAAAACCAGAGAGACTGCCTATAATGGCTTATGTCTATTATTTGGTCAGTTGTGACTTAAAAAACATCTTAAATCTTACATTTATACAATGGAACTAATATTTTTTAAGCTCTAAATACAGTTATATTTAACTGAAGGAACAATGTGTATATATCGGGATAACCTATGTCCCTTTATAACTTGATAAACCACTATGTGTCATTAACTGATATTAATTTTGGTATCAGACTTAAGATAAACATTAAGAAATTATTTCTGTTGGTTTATTTGTCCAACACACTTATTAAAATTTGCAACAGTTGGCTCATTTTCTATAGGACTATATTGCACTTCACAACAATTTTCTATTTATCATTGTTGCCTTTCTTCACTTATTTGCACTAGCATTTGGGTGACCCAGATCTCTGTGTCAGGAAGATACTTATGTTTGACTCTTCTTTTATCAGATATTGCTATGCTGCCTCACTCCAACACCCAGCCTTGAAAACAAACAAACAACATCATCATAAAAACAAGACACCTCTTCCTACACTTCAAATCTTCATGTGACTTACAACTATTTATTTTAATTAATGGTTACAAGTGCAGTATAACATATATTTTCATTGCCAGATGCTACTGAATATGAATCATAGACCACTGTATCTGAAAACTCTAGCATAAGCAACAAGTGGGATCAAGAGCAATGAAAAAACTCAAAATGTCATTGAACTAACAGCCTATTGGCAATTAACATGCACACACCCTTGATGATTAATTGACCTACTTTAAGAAAATATTTGTTCAATTGAGCATGGCTAAGTTTCAGTGTCAAAACATTAATTATGGATCATTTATGATTTAAGATGTTTATTTCAGAAAAATATCTTAGTTTTGTAACATACTAACCAGAACAAACAGTGCACTCCTACCAACAGGACAGCACTCTTGGCTGGCCTTTCCCAGACAAGAAGACTCTGTAGTTTCATAATAGTGGGTTCCATTGGACTTAGAGCTTGCTTGAAATTCTCTTTTAGTCGACATATCCTCCTGTCATGTTCGTCTTCCTGTGGCCTTTCCATGGCGCATATAATAAAAGGAAATAGTTCACTAATGGGTCTGTTTTCTACGACGAAATTTGTGTTGACATCTCGGCCTCAGTTTTGTTTTGAAAATGACGTATGGTCACGTGCTATTATTGAGCTTTTCGGACTTTTTATCTAAGTATTTTTCTTGCCAAATATTTCAAATGCAGCTACATTATATAAAAATACTTCAGCATGAAATTCCAATTAAAACATAAAAATAGAATGTGTACATACAAAAATGTGAATGCAATTATAAACATTTATTCCAAAACTGGGCCGAACTGTCATTATGAGCTGGCTATTTGTACGCATCAGTGAGGCAAAATACACAACTAGCAGAATCACTATGAGTAGAAAAATTGAATTTATTAGCAGCAAATGAGGCTAAAAATATATGTTTAAAACAAGTTTAATTCTAACTATGACAATTACTCTCTAAATGGTTAACTAGTAAGTTCGAGTCCAAAGATTTCCTCGTTTCTTGAGTTCCTTTTACGCGCAAATAGCCATAGTTCATTCTATTTGTGAATTGACTATTTCTCACGTCTTTTAGTTCGCTTAGGTCTCACGCATTTGCGTTTCTTTTGCATAACCCCGCCCACAAAATGAGGATCGCAATGTACATGTATAGTAACTTATTGAATTATATCTAATAAGAAGTTAATATGTATCTAATTAAGTACTTATGAACTCAAAAAATACGACCAGACTTTTTTGTTACACATTATAATCTTTATTTCCTCCATACAAAATGAAGAGTACAATGAACATCATATGTAAATAAAGTACAAAGACATGCTACAAAAAACAACAACAAAAAAAACAAACAAAAAAAAAACAAAAAAAAACAAAAAAACGATGTCGTCTGAAAAAACAAAACAAAGGGCATTATATATATACATACATAAACATGACAACTTCAGATATATCCCATCCATCATCACTCTCGCCAAAACAACAACAACAACAACAACAAAAAAACTCATAATCATACGATAATAACATAATCATGACCTATCACAATATTACCACATAGTGACAAAAAATACAACAACAAAAAAAACAAAAACACGTACATATAGCTTCTGGGCTTCTCAGTCACAAAGTAGAATCTTTATTGAAGTTAAGCACATTTCG
This sequence comes from Sinonovacula constricta, assembly GCA_007844125.1. Lineage (NCBI taxonomy): Eukaryota > Metazoa > Mollusca > Bivalvia > Cardiida > Solecurtidae > Sinonovacula > Sinonovacula constricta. The sequence goes on along the minus strand of CM017567.1, from coordinate 11,344,928 downwards.
ATTGCAACTATTGCGACTTAAAATTTACTGATTGTATTGTAACCAAAAGTAATGCAAGCGTCGATATACAGTACAAAGGAACCTATCGTACTCTATATCGCAACATGAGACAATAACAGGACAGGGAACGCCCAAAAGTGTGTTTACTAGCGAGCGTTTGTCTAGACTAAGAAGCATATGTGATACATTTGTTTCAAGAAGTGTATTCAAATTATCATAGAAACAAGTACGATAACTTTGCATTTTAGTGCAGTCTATTAGTACGTGATCTGTTCTTAACAACATGATTGCATTTGCGGCAGGAATAGTCATACCACGTGAGTCCTGATATTAATTTACTAACCGTTCTACAGTAAGTCAAATCCCTTGGATATTTGCGAGCAAAGAGCCAAAACTCGTGAAAGTTATATTGGTTATGGACGGTTGGAACTCGATCAAAGGAATGGTTGCTGTAACGTAAGATCCATTCTTGATTTGCTACCCTCCATATATTAGTTTGAACGTGCCTTTTCCAAGCCTGTTTAGAAGGAAAGATGCCCGATTGCAAGTAGTTTATTACGACCTTCTCAAGACCATAAGACTTCAGGACTGACCAAATATCAGGAAAGTACCCCGACATACTAGTAGACGTACTTACTGTGCTGTATGCTAAACGAAATAGAAAAATGTGTCTTACAGCACATTCACGTTTCATCCGGCACAATTGCCCCAGAAAGGTAAGTTTCATTTTGTCAATTTCATGTCTTATTGACAAAGCATTAATCATGCTCAGTGCTAAATCAGTACGAGTTCTTATGCTTAACCCCTGTATCACTTTGAGACACATGCGATGTGCCCTTTCAAGGGAGATAAGTTCGTAATCACTCAGATTATAGAGACATTCGCTACCGTACAACGCTTTAGGCAGCACTATATGATCATACAGACGTTTGCATGTTATCGGATTTAATTGTTTTATTGTATCGACATTGAAATAGCCAAAGAATGTTTTTCTTATCTTGTTACTGTACCAGCTAACTTTGTTAGATAACTTAAAGTCAACAAAACAGTTTACCCCAAAGTGGACATATGACTCTGTTTCTGATATAATATCGTCACCTATCTTCCATGTTCTAGATGCACGAGTAAAACATTTCTTTGACTCATTAAATACCATTACGGCACATTTACTAGGGTTATACTGAAACCGCCATTTACGGGAATATTCGTAACATATATCAATCAATGACTGCAAGCCCTTAATAGAAAGTGACAAGAGAAGCATGCCATCTGCAACTGTTGGTGCACACACACTGTAATTATTGATGGACAGACCACGACCTGATTGTGACAGTTGTTCTAACAGGTCATTAATGAAGCAGAGATAGAAAAATGGCGATAAACACCCACCTTGTCTTGTACTTTGCAATATGGGAAACCATTTTGACCTACGGCCGTTATACACGACACAACTTTTCATGTTCTCGTGCATCCGTACCACGGCGTGCCAAAGTTGTCCATCGATGCCCATCTGTTTTAACTTGAAGAATAGGCCATTGTGCCATACCCTGTCAAATGCTTGACGGGCATCCAGGAAACATGCAAACAGTTTACTATTATTTTCTTTACAGAAGTTCACACATTCATTGAAAAGAAAGCTCGTCATTAGGCACCCCATACCATCTTGAAACCCTCCTTGTAGGGCATGTATAGGCTTACATAATTGCTGATTTATTCTTTTGAGGAGAACTTTTTCATACAATTTTAACAAACACGAAGACAATGTTATTGCTCTGTAACTGTTCGGATCATCTCTTCTTTTATTACCTCCCTTAAAGAGAGTAACAATACAACCTTCCTTCAACTGCGGGGGAATGTATGCTGTTATAAACATTTTGTTGAAAAGGTCAAGAAGATGTAAATATAGCAGTTCACCACCATTCCGAATGTGCTCATTGTAAACACCATCATTTCCGCACATTTTACCAGAGGTTAAATCGTTAATGCTTGACATAAGTTCTTGTTTAGTAATGCTAGCTTGATCATTTACATGTGAGCATAATTCTTTCCACAACTCAATTTTAGTGTTAATTTCGTATCTGAACTCACTATCATATTGCTGATTGTCAGTGTCACTATATAAGTTAGCAAAATGAATACCCCATGCGTTTGTGATCTCATCAGGATTACGTAATATTCTGTTGCCGAACTTTAATTCACTACCGGTGGTTTTATTGTTACCTGAAAATTTCCTATTTGCAAGTCTCCAAAATAAACCGCAGTCAACATTTGATGCATGTTCAATGTCTTGATAAGATTTAAACATGAAGTTATTTGCCATACGACGATGATAAGCACGAAATTTTCGCTTTGCCTCCTTGTACAATATATATTTATCTTGAGATGAGCCAAGTGGTTTACCTGCGGTGAGCCATTCATTACGCTTAGCACGCATGCAGGCGTGCAGCTCTTTGAGGCTTTTGTCCCACCATGGCTTAAGATATGGCTTGTAATTCTTCCGAGGAAGACATAAATCAGATGCTTTGGATATACAATTTACAATAAAACTGTAATGCATATCGATATCAGAGCTAGACCAGACGTCTTGTGTAAAGGTTTGACATTTAAGCAAATTGGACAATATATCATTGAAGTTAGATAGCATATGCACGTTAATACAGTTACACTTGATGGCAGGAAACATCACATGGTTGAAAGAATCAGATTGCACGTCAAACTTGAATTTCATGGTGATTGGCCGGTGTGTAGAGACATTTATACAGTTATCGTCAATTATCTGACACGATAAGACTAAGTCTATGCATTCAACAGGTATCAAAATATGATCGATTAACGATTCTGATACACCGTTGTACGAGACAAAAGTTGCGTGCGCACCTGTGCAAAGTGGCAGCGTATTTACAGCAACGAAGGTTATTTTATCGTGTTCCTAAGCCAGCTACTGCCTTATAGGTGAGTTTTAACAAAACTATGATAAGAGTCGGTGATGTTACAGGCTCAGTATTAATAGCATACTCACAAAACTTGTTTATAAAACAAAACAACGTTTATTAATCAGCTGTTCACTTATTGTATCGAAATGAATTATAATAAATTATAATTATAATAAATGATTATACTTTTTTTTCTCTCTCTCTCTCTCTCTCTCTCTCTCTCTCTCTCTCTCTCTCTCTCTCTCTCTCTATATATATATATATATATATATATATATATATATATATATATATATATATTACGTCCCATCTCACGCAGTTACGTCCCATCTTATGCAGTAAGGTCCCATCTCACGCAGTCACGTCACACTACACGCAGTAAGGTCCCTTCTCACGAGGTAATTTTCCATCTCACGCAGTAAGGTTCCATCTCACGCAGTAACGTCCCATCTCACGCAGTACGGTCACATCTCATGCAGCAACGTCCCATATCACGCAGGAACGTCCCATCTCACACATTAAGGTCCCATGTCACGGATTAACGTCCCATCTCACGCAGTACGGTCACATCCCATGCAGTAACGTCCCATTTCACGCAGTAAGCCCCCATCTTACATAGTATTCACATTTAACGCAATAGGGTCCCATGTCACGCAGTAACGTCCCATCTCACGTAGTAAGGCCTCATATCACTAGTTTAGTACCATCTAAAGTAGTAGAGTCGAATCTCACGCAGTAGACCCCCATCTCACGCAGAAAGGGTCCATCTATCGGAGTACTTTCCCATCTCACGACCTAAGGACACATTTCACGTAGTAGATTCCCTTCTCACACAGTAACGTACAATCTCACGCAGTAATGTCCCATCACACTGAGTAAGGCATCATTTCACGTAGTTGAGTCCTAACTTACGAAGTAGGGTCGAATCTCACGAAGTAGAGCCCCATCTCATGCAGTAAGGCTCACGCAGTAACGTCACATCTCACGTACTAAGGTTTCATCTCTCGCTTTAACGTCACATCTCATGCAGTAACGTCTTATGTCACGTATAAAGGTCCCATCTCACGCAGTAAAGTTCCATTTCACATAGTAGAGTCCCATTTCACATAGTACAATCTAATATCACTTAATAACGTCCCCTCTCACGCAGTAACGTCCCATGTCATTTATTAAGGTCTTATCTCACGCAGTTACATTCCATTTCACTAAGTAGACTGTCATCTTACGTACTAGAGTCGAATCTCACGTAGCAGAGTCCCATGTCAAACAGTAAGGTCCCATCTAACACAGAAATGCCTCATATCACGTAGTAATTAAGGCCCCATTTCACGCATTAGAGTCCCATCTTACGTAGTAGAGTAGAGTCTAACGTAGTAGAGTCCCATCTCACACAGTCAGGTGCCATCTCACCCAGTAACGTCCCATCTCACGCAGTAAGGTAATATTACACGCAGTAAGGCCCAATCTCAAGCAGTAACGCCCCATCTCACGCAATGGAGTCCCATCTCACGCAGTAACGTCCCATATCACTTAGTAACGTACTATCTAACACAGTAACGTCCCATCTCAAGCAGCAAGGTCCCACCTCACGCAGTAACGTCACGTCTCACGCAGTAGAGTCCCATCTCACGCAATAACGTCCCATTTCACTTAGTAAGATGACATCACACGCAGTGATGTCCTATCTCACATAGTAAGGTCATATCTCACGCAGAAAGGTCTCATATCATAGAGTAGAGTCTGGTCTCACGCAGTAACGTCCCATCTAATGCACTTAGGTCCCATCTCACGTAGTAACGACCCATATCGCGCAGTAAGGTCCAATCTCCCGCATTAAGGTCACATCTTACGCTGTAACGTCCCATCCCACTCATTCAGGCCCTATCTCACGCAGTAACGTTTCATCTCGCGCTGTAAGGTCCCATGTCAGGTAGTAAGGTCCCATCTTACGCAATAGGGTCCCATCTCTCGCAGTAACGGACCATGTCACGCATTATAGTCTATCACATGGGATGTAACTCTTTTAAGTTTGATGTACCGTTAATGCGTGCGATGGGAAGTTACTGCGTGAGATGGGACGTAACTTCGTGAGCTGTTCCCTTAATACGTAAGAAAGGTCCTTATTGCGTGAGATGGAACCTTACTGCGTGAGACGAGAGCTTACTGTGAGAGATGGCACTCTACTACGTGAGATTCGAGTCTACTAGATAGGATGGGACTCGACTGCGTGTAACGGGGCCTTATTACGTAATATGGGGCCTTACTGTGTGAGATGAGACATTCTACGTGAGATTCGACCCTACTACGTAAGATGAGACTCTAACTGCGTGAGATGGGATCTTGATACATGATACGAGAGTTTACTAGTAAGATGGCACTGTATTATGTTAGATGGGGCTCTACTAGGTGAAATGGAACTTTACTGCGTGAGATGGGACCTTTCTGCCTGAGACGGTGCGTTGCTACGTGAGATGGGACGTTACTGCGTGAGATGGGACGTAACCACGTGAGATCTGACTCTACCACGTGGGATGTAACTATTTTAATTTAGATGTGTCGTTACAGCGTAAGATGGGACTCTACTGTGTGAATGGGACTCTACTACGTAGGATGGGAAGATACTGCGTGAGATGGGGAACTGCTTTATAAGATGGGACATTACACCGTGAGATGGGACCTTACTACTGACATTCGGTCTTAATGCATGAGAGTTGACGCTACTGCTTAGATGTTTCTAAAATGCTCGATATGCGACTCTACTGCTATAGGCAGTAGATGTTTCTATAATGCGCGATATGTGACTCTACTTCCTGCGATGTGTAAATAATGCGTGAGATGTGACTGTTACGCTTGATGTGGAAATCTGTGCTAGAAATGTAACTGTAGTGGCTGAGTTATGGCTATAATCTCTCAGACTTGTTTGTATTTAATACGTGATACACACATGTGCTCAATACTCCTATTTAAATTGATTGACACTTAGGTTTTATACAAAACAGATATTGTTTTGTTATTCAATTAAAACTTATATATGAAGCATTTAAAGAGATGAGTACAAATGTATTCCTACAAAGAAAATGTATGTATAAGTAGGCTCACAGACAGACAGACAGACAGACACAGACAAACAGACAGACAGACAGACAGACACAGACACAGACAGACAGACAAACAGTTAAAAGATGTTATCAAATGTGTTTTGTGCAATATATACATGTATACTTGTGCAGGAAAAATATGAGAAAATCAAATGAGACATCAATCGACTTTCACATCACCAAATATTTTTAAGTTGCATATATTCGTTGCAAAAACAGATGCTGTTTTGTATTATTTTTCAATTAAAACTCATATAGAAAGCATTTAAGGCGATAAGTACATATGTATACTCACAAAGAAAATGTTATACATGTATAAATAGGCTACATAAATACAAGCCTATTCGGTATTTGTAACAGTGCGGTAAAATATAGAACAGTTATGGGAATGGTATTATGCTTTTATGTTCGATTTATATACCATAATAATTCATATTCATTTATTAAATTAAAATCCATTTATATATTTATCAAGAAAAAATGAAACCTTATTGTGAAAATAATTGAGAGAGAGGGAGAGATTCGAACGTGCATGTCATTAGTTGCAGTGGGCGGGGTTAAGCAAATGTGTGTGAGACAATTTACAATCGTGATAAAACTGCTTTCTCTGTGCAGAAATCTATGTTTTTCATGTTTAAATGGATTCAAAGTAGTAATTAACAGTAAACTTAACACTATTTATCTCTCTTATATATTTTGAAGCTAATACATCGTTATTATTCGTTTTGGGGGCGGGATTATGCAAATGTCACGTAAGTGCGTGGGATCTAATCGAACTGTAAGGCGTGAGAAAAAGCCGCTTCTATTTGGAACCCGTCTAAAGAAATATGGTTGCCGCCTAAGTTTGAGCAAGTTTTTTCAACATTTTACTGTGTTGCGGATATTTGACGAAAATCATGCCACGAGAAATAATTACTTTACAACTGGGACAATGCGGAAATCAAAGTAAGTCATATGTTCATGTACCTCACTTGATTCTCATAGAATGCAATCAGATTTTATTTTTAAACCAACAATTCCCTTTTCAGTAATTGAAAACAAGATCATCTTATGTTATATCAGCAGTAAGTTATTTTTGGCTGTCATATATAATTTGCTTTATGCAATAATTATTAATTAAAAGCAAGGATGTGAGACATCCCAGAGAGATGCTCTTTAAACAAAAAATGACTAGTCTTGGAAGTGAACACTGTCTTGAACTGTGGATTCATGACATATTTGAGAGTAACAAACCATAAATCTGATGGGAACTAGACTGCTACTTTTCATTCTTCCTTGTCTTCTGCTACATTTATATTTACAAGCTTTATTCTTAACATCAGTATACTGCGCATTTGTATAAGTGTCTGCCACCTTTTCATAATTGCAGGCTTTGCTGCGGCTTGTGTTGAAAGTTGATTTTTCACACCTTGATTGAAGGTGTAAATTGTAGTCAAATCATGCTTTAAGATATTTATCCTATTTGTTTTATAATTTATTTTCATATATTTGGAAGTCTTCATGTTTTATAATCTGTATAACTGGTAATAAAAGATTTGCTTTATTCATATTATGTTATTATTGTCTTGTAATATAAAGTTATTACCGTATTTTGCGGAATATAGCCCGCAACTTTTTTTCTCAAGATGGCGGCCTGCGGGGAATATTCCAGTGCGGGGAATCTGTTGACAAAATTCATTTTTGTCAGCTGCCACTAACCTAAGATCATGGAAATTGAATGCAGGCTTAACTGAACTCCTTAACCTTTTTGCCGCTTAAAAGTGCGACCTTCAGTTTAATAATATTCTTTGCAGAGGACATTTACTGCATACTGGGGTCAGAATTAAGGACCGTCTCACAAAGATTTGCAACCACTTTGGTCTACAGGTGTAAAATAAACAGTTTCATGTATCAGATGGTGGTTCATAATTTACAGCATACTGAGGTCAGATTTAAGGACCATCTCACTAAAATTCTCAACCACTTTCGTCTCCAAGCGTAACGTGAACAGTTTCGAGTATCGGATGGTGGTTCATAACTATTTTGCATACATGTATATGCACTCGTTCTTGATGCTTTATGTGACTTTTCAGTTATGTATATTAGCGGAGACTTTAGCGGGGACCTTGTGAAAGACAAAAAAACATTAGTTGTGTAAATTTTAGTTAATAAATAGCAAACTAAAACAATATGATAAAGATAAACAACAGAATTTAAAAACTAGACGGGCCGATTTCCATTCTCTTTCGCATAGCTGACTACTTCAAGCTTGAAGCCGTCAGTGTAGTTTCCAATTTTGGGCAAAAACATATACCGATACCCAGTATGGTATGTTGTTTGCATTTCTGTTTTAACACATATCACGCCGATAATTACGCTGCACAGTTACATCAATCAATCATCTGTAATTGTCACTTTTGTCGGTAACATAAACTTAACAAACAATATTTTACATTCTTTCTAATGCCACTGCACGGCAATTAATTTATTGCACGTATCAGCCTATTGTGCCCTGATTTTTCCAATTAAACACTTAATGCGTTAACATCAAAATAACCACTCCTAAAGTATTGCACCATCCCATTGTCTATAAATAGCTCTCACTTCCCCGACAAAAGGTCAGCTTTTGTGTTACGTCAGCTTTTGTGTTACAGCAGAAAGCGAGAAGGATTATCGATCGATATATGCATTGTAGTGTTAGGTAACACTGTGTAGATCACGCTGACTTGGTGTGATAAAGTTGACACGTGTTCGACCTGGGAATATTGCTTCTTTACACATAAATTATCAGCACAAAGGGTGCGGGGAATATTCCGCTGCGGGTTATATATTAACACAATTTAAAAAAACATTAAAAAAGGGCCATGCGGGGTTTATTCCAAGGGGGGTTGTATTCCGCAAAGCACGGTATGTTACAAATAATTTTGTATACATCTATTCAGTTAGAAATAAGTTACCAGTCACTAGCATTTAGTTTATATCTTCTATGTTTATCCACCCTAAATAAAAGAATAAATACAAAATTACACATGGCAAACAGCGATTAACACACCACCAAAACAATTTACACCCTGCAGCTCTGGTCCCGCCCTTTACACCAGCCTCACACTACAGTATATATATAGGGCAAGATTTCTAATGCAAGTTAATTTGGGGCGAGTTGTCCCGTCACCCTTTTTGGGGTACGCTTCACATTATGTAAGTGCAGTTGTTTATGTTTTTCCATATGACCCTTTGAAAATATAAAAAAACAAAACTTTTGGCCAGCGTTTGTATCATCAATTGCTTTTGGTTGACGGGAGTCCACAGGTCATGACACAACAATGCCAAACCCCCTGAGATTTCCACAGGTAATGGCGAAGTTTAAACAAAACATCTGCTGAAAGTATATCAGCGCTTCCACTAAGATTATTTTTTTGGAAGTCCAGACTTCCAGATGTTAGTTTTTGGAAGTCCCAGGTATTATTTTTGGAAGTCTCTGTTACAGTACTAATAAGTCGAAAAGCACAATTATAATTGTATATATGCATGTTACATATATCATATACTAGAAAAGATACTAGAGGGTTAAAGTAACAAATATGAGTTTTGTTCATAAATATTTATTTAACAGTTTATTTATAACAACACATGCATGCAAACACTGTGGTATACAATATGTCAAATAAATTAAAGTTGGTGGTAATCAGAAATTCAGTCACATTTCTCCAGCTGGGTCCTTGATTTGCTTGGTTGATATAGCCTTGCCAGGCGTCTCTTCTTTTCCCGTTTCCAGTGGCTGATTGCCTCTTCATAAGGGTACACATCAACTTCAGGCCCTCCAGACAGCTGCATCAGAACATCAAGATTTTCTGGTGTCAAACTTGTCCTGGCCTTTGTCTTTATTCGGTTCTGGAGGCTGAACCCTCTCTCACAGGCCACACTGCTCACTGGGATGCACATGGCGATTGTAGTGAGTCGGACAGAGTGCGGGAAGTCTTCGCGATGTCTCCTGAGAAGAACTTTTGCTATGCCACTCAAAGTTAGTGATCTGTAAGTTCCTTCCAGTAGTGGTTTAAGGCCACAGAGCTCTAATTTCAATTCATCGACTGGAACTCCATACAAGTGTGAGAGATCTTCTGAGGACTTCTTGATGTCAGCATCTCTCATCAAGTCCTGTGATGCTGGCACAAACACCTCAAAGGCCTTCAGAATGGGTGTTGTATCATTCCGCATACGAGACGTGATGCTATCGGCTACTTTCTCTATATAAGTCGTTTTCATCTTGTCGATGCTTGACTTCTCATTGGCATGGGTTAGCTGTATCCCTTTGTAAAATATCTTGTTGGCTGTATGGGACAGACCATCTTCCAACTCCTTAGTATGGGGGCCACACATAGTTTTGAGTGCCTTCAGCCTTCCAATGGTGCTGTCACAAAGGCCATCCAGCTGGCTGATGTCAAGTGCTTCAGACTGAAGCTGTCGACACAGCAATCCAACTACTGATAGAATGTCCACTAAGAACGCTGTGAAGACTGGGAATTTGTAGTGGAGCACATCTTTGAGGAGACCATCTGCGATGGCATCCCCCACAGTGTTCTTTCCTTCATTTGACTCCAAGTATGCCACTATGGAGCCGTAGCACTGATGGATGACCTTTACTGCGTTTTCCATGGACAGCCACCGGATATTGATGGGATCCTTCAGCTTCAGTGTTGGTTCATTCATGATCTTCTGCAGGGCTTCCAGCTTGTATGTTCGTACTCCTGAACCAGACACATGAATGTAGAGGTTTCTGAGAGTGTCTTTGTAGGTCCTCAGGTAGGGAATGTCCTTGGCAGCATCAGAGCAGGCTAGTGAAAGTCTATGAGCGACACAGTGAATGTGTGTCAACTGTGGTGAGTCCTTCCTTAGAAGCTGACCTACTCCAGCACGGTTACCAACCATCACAGAAGCACCGTCACTTCCAAGTCCAACAAGCTTACTTAAATCCAGTCCAAGCGAATTTAACTCTTTGTGAAGCATTTCTGTAATGGTGGCTGCTGTTCCATCTGGTATGCGTAGATTTCCAATGAATCGAGTCTCCACATCCTGTGTGTAAGGGCTCACATAACGAATGTACAATATCAGCTTCTTGTGAACTGACAAGTCCGTCGATTCATCACAAAGAACACCATAGAATCCTGCTGCCTGAAGATCAGATTTTAGCTTCTTAGAAATGACCCAAGTTAGGCTTCTCTGAACATCATGGATGGTGTCACTGTGAAGGTCCTGCATCTTTGGGTCAATCCCACTCAGTGCCAAAAACTTCAGCTGCATGTTCACAAAGCTGTTCGGAAGCTGCTCTTTGGCGACAAAGTAAACTGTCCGGAAAAGGTGCATCTCTGATTCTGAAACCACCACTTTTCTTGCTTCTGTTGGTGACTTTTCGACATTGAAAATCTGTCTACGAAGTTGGTCTGCATCTTCAGCTTGCCGATGCTCTTTGCTGTCATTGTGCTTCACAACAGTTGATCTCTGCAAGTTGCCTGCACCGTCCATCGTGAAGGAGTTCTGTTTGTTGGATGCTCTGCATATTTTACAGAACATCTTCCTAGTGTCAGCATTGTATTCTAGCCATGAGAACTGATTTAGCCAAACAGACTGAAAAGTTCGTATTTTCGACTCAATAGCAACTTTCTTAACTGGCTGCTGCAGTGCCTCATCATTCTCCGACTCGCTTAACTTACGCGTCTTAGACACAACAAAATCGAGCAGTGACCGTTGTGCCATTTTGCAAAGGACTGGATTTTGAAACAGAATTTATATTAGTTTTGGATCCAATTATTATCACCTCTTACTACAAACTTCGAATAATTAAATATTCTAAGTGTTATTAAATGATCGGCGAAGGTATTAATTACTGACTTCAAAGCACATATTTATTTTAAAGACAGGCCGATATAATACGGCTGTAACAATTAATTGGACATCAAAATCTACATGAATGCCGTCTGAACAAATTAATCAAGCGGGATAGACGAAGCCAATTAGTTACCATCATCAAACTTTACCTTGATTGCACTAATTAAATGCCGACAATCGAGCACACAAACATGTCGGCACTTTAAACAGTCGCTGCCAATCAATCTATGACGTATCGGCTCGCCCAAAAACTCCGCCCATTACTATCATTGCTTGGTCTATCATTTTTTCAAAGAGTAAAAGTTCTTGTAAGATCGAATTTATACGGTAGTGGATGAACGAACCGTAAAGGTCGATAATTATTAACATATCAATAAATTGCACGGAGTCGGAGCATTCCGAATCATGCACAGATAATCAGGCTATTTTGGGGAGTTTCGGGAAAGTTTACCCGTCAGTATAACACAACTCTCACAGTTTCGCGATCCCCGCACGTTTGTGCATAGTTATCAATTAGTATATGTCAAAACTCTCGCTGTTGGCTTTCGCGATCCCCGCAGTGATCAGGTAGGCGGAGTTTCCGAAGTTCGCGGGAATTACCATAGTTACATCACTAGTGTACAGCTTGACAGGAGTTGTATGGCGAAAGAGATCATGTCACCTGCTGTTTCCTTATCAATGGAGTCGCTTAGAATACACGCCTACGGCGCATGTGGCGATTAACAATGCATTTGGTCAATTAGCAATGCACATGTACGTCGAGCGCTCTGTGATCTGGCGTAATACAATTAAACAGGACGTCCCGCGGACTTCCTGAACTTTAAATTTCGGCGTACGCTGGCGATTTTCTGTATATGTGTGGTTTAACTTATATACAGTTGTTATGTTACCAAAAGTTATATTCAAGTTTATGTTACCATATAAATATTATATTTATGTAAAATACGGGAACATAGTCAAGATTTTGCAATTTTAATAAACTGTCCAAAAAACCCCAGTTGAGAACATTCTTGATTTTTCACTCAGGGGTTTATCTGACAGCTCACATTTTGGTTTGCTTTAGTGTTGATGAGTGTCAAGCCTATTGTACACATACATATTTGTGTGTTTACACGAAGTAGATTAATGTCAAATAAGTTTCTAACTGAGTGTGAATGACAGCTGGATTCAGTTTGATCCAACAAATTCAAGGGTTGGTCAGATTGACCCCCATTAATTTACTGTTGCCTGGTGGTATCTGACAGTTATTTACTACCATAAAGCCTTATTGATAAGACGCGTTTTTTTACCAAATTATGATAAAAAAGTGTGTGTGTGGGGGGATCTTATCCATGTGAATTAAAGTTTTCCCCTTTTTTCCCCGAACCAAAATTGACCCTTAGACTAAACCCACTGCAGAGACAACCGCCGATAGTATCGGCCATAGACAACAGTATTGTGCTATCTGAGGGGACATTTACATTGTTTTTACCTAAATTTTTTTATATTAAACGTAGAAATGGACATTTAAATTCGTTTCTTTAAAAAATAACAACACAACAATATGAAATACATTTAACATAAATACTACTTAATTCAAACAAAATTGGCGATGTATCTTAAACCGGAAATGGCTATTGATTTTTAGTGAAATGGGCATATTCACTGACGAAGCTGTTATTATCATCGTCTAAGTAACATAGTACCATTCAATTGATTAGAATTTTTTTCTTTTGAATGTATGAAAGTACGAATAAATTTCAATTGAAATTAAAAATCTACTTAACAACAACAATAAAATATGTGTTGGCAATTTGTGCAGACGAGTTTTCACACCTCTTTTGATGTTAATAGATTGTCTTTCAGTGGGTAAGTAATTACATAAGTGCGTAGAAATAATTGTTTGTAAGCGGCCACTTCCATACAGTGGTGTGAAAATAAAATAACTACATTATGAAGCCTTAATTTGTTATTTTAATTGTCATTTTGTGTTTGTCCCATGTGTCAAGAACTTAATTATCGGCCAAGAACTTAATTGTTTTTTGACATGCTGGAGAAGTATGTATTTAAGTTGAGGAACTGGTCTCACTCGTCGCTTTCTGTTCTCAGACAGCTTCACATGCAATTGTCTTACTTACCTTGCAATTGTCACAACTGACTACCATCAGACCTTTACTTTGCAAACTTTGCAATTGCCACATCTGACTTTGACCACAACCACAAAATGGGAAAGGAGTGTTGTTCTTACACAGCTGCCAAAAAACTCGCTGCGGTGAAGTTCCCTGAAGCCCATGGGAATCGCGCTGCTGGAAGAGAATTCTACATTAAGGAGTGCTCGATTAGGCAGTGGCGACAGAAGAAAGACCGACTGCAGATAATGCCGAAGACCAAGATGGCCAATCGTCGACGTGAACCTTTTTATCCAGAATTGGAAAAAAAAACTGCTCGACTGGCTACATGATAGGCGATCACAAGAAATCAGCGTAATTGGCATCGAGCTTCGCCTTAAATCAAGGCTGCTTGCAAAGGAGTCCGGCTCCCTATTTAAGGCCTCTCCTGGTTGGAGCTACGGTTTTATAAAGCGTCATCAGCTTAGCTTCAGAAGGAGAACCCATATAGTGCAGAAGCTTCCCAAAGACTTTGATGACAAGCTAAAGAATTTCAGCGCTTCATCATCAAAATGCGACAACAGCTCAACTATCTCCTTTCCAGATGGGGAATGCGGATCGAACATCCCTGTATTTGATCTACCTCAGTCGATCAACATCAACAAGACAAGAAGCCAAGATGCTAACATCTGCACTACTGGCAATGAAATAAACCTGTTAACAGTCATGCTGGCCTGTATAGCCGACAGGGGAAAGCTTCCCCCTTACATTGTATTAAAGAGAAACACATTGCCGAAAGTTATGAAGTGGCCAGGACATTGGATGGTTTGATGATCGCCTGATGGTAGACTGGGTCAAGACGCCCTGGGCCAAACGACCGATGGAGGCGATCAGCAAGGGCCTGCTGGTGCTAAAAGCCTTCAGGTGCCATAAATCAAGTCAAGTAAAAGAGACCCTGCACTGCGAAGCCAACTCCTACATGGCGATTATACCCGAAGGTATGACATTGATGTTGCAGCCCCTAGATGTCGGCATCAACCGGCCCATGAAAGCACTATTGCATAACAAGTGGACAACTTCGTATGCTGAGGGCCAGCATACATTAATTTTACACCTTCCGAGAAAATGAGAAAGCCAGACTTTGAAGAAATATGATAATGGATAAAGGAGGCGTGGGATGAAATTGACCCAGGGATAATCAAACACCCGTTTAAGAAGTGCTGCATATCAAACAGCATGGATGGACAAGAAGATGACATCCTCTGGGCCAACATGCAGCAACAGAAGGAAGACTATAATGAAGACAACAAGAAGGCCGATGACTTCTACCAGGAAACTCCACCGACGATGACAGACAAGGAATTCGCCAAATTCTTCGAAATCCACGACGGAGACAGATTTGACGGCTTCTAGACAAAACTCCACAACAATCAATGGCCCTTTTCAGGGCCACAAATTCGCATGAAAAGTGTGCCATCAATTCCCTGATCGATTTTAAAAATCAACATATAAATCCTCCAATCTTTTTTATTTTAGTTATTGACTTGATCGTTATCATTCATCTCTCAATTGTGTAGGGCTGGGATAGCCGCGAGAACATCCTGTGTGAACGTGTGAACGATATACTGGGACAGAGTGTCATCACGTAACAAAATACACATGGTCTTAGGCAAACAGTTGAGACGTATTATTCAAGTCACTTAGAGAATAATAAGCACTCGGCGCACACACCGATTTACAGAAAAATTGGAACATATTCTATTACTAGCAGTTGTTTCATACGTTGCATTTGTAGCACCACCTGTAAAAAGTTTACAGAGGCAATATTTTGTGAAAACTGGGACAATAAATAAATAAGGGTCAATATGGAAATACTAGGCCAATATGGAAATAGAGAGATTTGATTGGGTAATGTAACAGGGCCAACACTAAAAGAGAGGACCAATATCAAAATAACACAATTAGATTGACTGACACAACAATATAATGCTGCTATAATGCTGCAATTTTTCCCACATTCTGATGCCTTTCTATTTCCCACATTCTGATGCCTTCCAGTTGATAGAGTTGTGTTAAAAATATTTTGATAAAGAAATTAAAAAAGTTAAATGACATTCTTATTTCAGTTGGAATGGAGTTTTGGAAGCAGCTCTGTGCTGAACATGGTATCAGTCCAGGTGGAATGTTGCAAGACTTTGCAACGGAGGGTACTGACAGAAAAGATGTATTCTTCTATCAGGTAAGCTGTAAAGATTGTTTTTAGAAGTGTATAATACAAGTTATTTTGTGCATCCAAGCCGTATATTTTAGGGATGTCAACAAATTCCTTTTTTGCTGCCTTGATAACTGATCACCGTAAACACTATCTGGATAGTATCCAGTTAACCGTCTGTTACTGTTGTATATACATGTTTATGGCAATATAAAATGATAAGTACCTCAGTTTTTACTTCATTGTGTTGTTGTTACATGAAGAATTTGGCAAGTTACACAAAATTGGATTGGGACAGTGCATATTTACATATGTTTAAATTGTATGGACAAATACATGATGGAAAAGTCGTGACAACAGTCCAGTGAAAAGAATCATAGTGTCAGAAGTCACATATGTCATTTTACTAAATGCTAAAATTACTTTCTCATTCAAATTTAATCGAAAACGTGAAATATTCCAGTTAAAATGATTAGTAATTGTATTATCCATGTTTGTCCAAATGCTATATTAACAGTGTTCCGAATGCGGATTAACTTTCCCTGTGCTTCACTTTTCATCCAGTCAGTACAATGACGTCAGCAGATCGTCTGCAGCATGCTACAGACGAAAATCATAGTATGGTAGTATTTTGTAAAGGAAACCAAAGGATCGTAATCACGCATTGAATGTGTGAACGTTAAACCCCTGTTCCCCACACACTTACCGTCATTATCACATTTAAATGTCCCGATCTCCCAACCAAGATAGATTCCTAGTAACCATCAATCTGGAAGTCAGAGCAAACTATGTGTCTCAACCAGCCAGTATTTATTCAACGTATATGGTTGTGAAACTGGTAGCAGAAGTGTTTATTTACGAGCGAGTTAATTTTTGCATAGATTTACACCACCAATTTTACTTGACTACATGTACGTTAAATTGTTGCACTTTCAGCTTTTGTTGATTCAAACATGGTTTAAATGATGTTTAAACTTATTTACTTCATGTAAACTACACTTCTTGCACTTACACTTTACATAATTGCACTATTTTTTATGCACCATCCCGAGCATGGCCGTTCGAACCTATGTTCACTTTTTGGGGATTTGTGAAACTACAATTTGATGATTTTGGTAGCTCTACACTCAGTATAAATTCGATGCAAATAATTTAAAATGGTATGCATTGTACTGTAAATGACTTAACTGTTAATAATTGAGCACTCAGCTTTCTTTGATTTTGCGAGACAATTCTGGTATTCTGAATCATTTGTTGATATTCCAAAAGCAGTTATGTTGTCTTAAATATTTATTAGAACAGTACTTTGTAGTAGATCTACTAGTTAAATACATGTAATACTTATTTGTTAACAGTAATAGGAAAACAATCAACAATGTCATTTTATCTTAAGCAACAAATTGTCTTAAGCAGCCATTTATAGGCTTCTCTTGAATGCCTGCTTAATTCAAGTTTGACTGTAGTGTATTTTGTACGTGTCAATTCTTATACACAGTCCACACATACAAAGCTACAACTGTTTTTATGTAAACATAATAAAATATAATTTGTATAACATTTTCTCAAAGCTTTTATTCTTGTGTTAATAACTTTAGCCCCCTGAATCAACCTATCTACCTAACACATATAAATAAGTGACATTATATTTCATATGGATATTGTGTTGATACAAATATTGGGCAGTCCGATAACTAAGTTGTCTTCCCTTGAGTACTCTCCGAATGCGCATGCGCATTAAAACTTCCGGGGTATAAGTAGAAATTTTATCAGCGTGTATAACACACACATCAAGTGATATGGAAAGTTGATTAAAGAAAGAAACAAAACCAAAATGGAAATCGCCGAAATATTGCTGAATATGTAAAGGTGTTGTTTTTAGCGGGAAGGTGGTCGAAAACAGAACTGTTTCATTGCATCGATTTCCTCAAAACAAGCGGCTGCGACGCATTTTGATGGTATTATAACACTTCGCCCTCCCTTAACTGGTAATAGTTAAAAAGTGTATACATCGAGAAAAAAAGTAAATTGGTTAATTTATTTATAACAGTTCACATTGTATTTGTTTTCTTCGTCTTAATATACATTATGAGCTCTTCTGATATAAGTGTATACGCCACCCTTCGCCCTTAAAAATCTTTAAGAAATTAAGTAAAAAGAATGTAAACTTATTAATTTTTTATTATTTTGACACCATTCACATTAAATTTATGCTTCTTTTGTCTCCTTCTTTATTATTATAAACATCGTATTATTAGCATCGTAAATTATTATATTTTTATTTTTCATATTTTAAAATTGTTTTAACCAAAGAAAAAAATCTGATCCTCCCAGTACAATATACGAACTGTCACTGTTCCATGATTTAAATGCAATGTTGCGACCTAAAAAATAATAATTATACTGTGTACGTGGTTTATTTATTTCAAATTGTATATTTAAATAAAATTCCGCTGTTGCAAGGATTTTAATGTTACTTAGTTGCATACATATTTTGTTGCAAATACTTTAATAAGGTTGTCATACTCAAGATGACTTGAGTATGCGGTTATCTTATAATTGCACATAAAAGCGTGAACGTTAATTGGTGTTTGCCTACAGACATTATTGTGATGTTACCATTCGCACTAATCTTGATTGATAATTAGTCAGTGTGATCTTGATTAATGTTTACCGACATAGGCGTATATAAAATTTAAAATTAATAAATTGGTCAGTGTGTGATTGTAAATTGATTTTTGCCTAGTCATTATTGTGATGATAGCGTCAGCACTAATTTTAATTGATAATTAGTCACCATGATCTTAACTGATGCTTGCCGTCATAGACGTATATAAGTGCTTGCAATTAATAGACTAGTCAGTGATTCAATCTCGCAACGTACGCTAGCTTTATCACAATACAGTATGAAGAAGTCGACTAAGACGGCAACCAACTAATTGTATTTGTATGCATATCTTATAAAATATTATATATGATACACTATATGACAAATTAAATCAAGTATAAACTTTACTTGACGTCATTTTCCCCTTCATTTAACGCGTGGAAATGGTACACTTATATCCGAAGTACTCATAATGCATATGAAGCCGATGGAAACAAATACAATTTGATGTTAAAGGTGTCGAAATAATTATAGATAAGTTAACAAGCATACATTTTTTGCTTGACATATACACTAATATCCGACGGCGACATGTTACCGATCAAGGGCGAACTGTTACCGATCAAGGGCGACCTGTTACCAGTTAAGGGAGGGTGGAGTGTTACTAATTCTTCTCGAGTTGGTGTCTCCTTTTCAATTCATAATTGTCAGTAATATCTAGCTTGTGAGCGCCGATAATTCGCTCGATTAGCTGATATTCCCTTCAGGATCTAGTCAAACAACGATTCGCCAGGTACTTCTTCAAATCTGTTAGCTTGAAATGGTCCAATTCTTAGTTGTTTACACAAGTTTCGTTGATTTCTTTGTCCTTGTCTGCCATCTTTTTTTTTCACTTAGTCCCCAGGGGAGTAGCCTCCCTTTGAATTCAAGGGAAGTAACCGAGTTATCGGACTGCCCAATTGTAATGAAAGTAAACTGGTCTAATTCAATAACATACTGCCAGATCATTGTTTGCGCCATCATATCTTTGATAATTTCACTTTTATATCATTAATAAATAAGAAATGCATCTTGGAATGACATTTCACCCTTGCAACTGATGTTTCCACCCTTGTGATTATTCTCTAGGCAGATGACGAGCACTACATTCCACGGGCAGTTCTGTTAGACCTGGAGCCACGTGTGATAAACACCATCATGAAATCACCGTATGGTAATCTATACAATCCAGAAAACATCTACTTGTCCAAACATGGAGGAGGGGCAGGCAACAACTGGGCTAGTGGATACTCACAGGTTATTCCTTTTTGCTGATTATTTGAGGTCATTATTATAACTATTCAAATTGCATTGTGTTACCTTCCCTTTGGAAGATAATCAATATTTTACCAATGTTCAATCTAGAGTGCGTCCATGTGCCCATGGTTCCTAAAATGTGTTTTGTGCAAATCCCTAAGCATTGTTTGGGCTGCTGAGGAAATGCAGACTGTAATTTGTGATGTGACTGAGATCAAGATGAAGCAGAAATTTGCTTCTGCTAGTGCTGATCTTTCGTGTGATAGTAGGAGGGTCTTTAACAAGAGCAGCAAGTGTTATTTTTAGATTTAAAGACTATGTGTGACAGCAACAAACTTGATGTTTTAAAGTAGATGTTGATTATTTTGTTATTTAGGTTATGTCCCCCATTTTTAGCTCACCTGAGCACAACATGCCCAAGGTGAGCTTTTCTGATATCCCATCTTCTGTCGCGCAGCATCAAATTGGCTTGTGAACACACGATGGGTTCAGTTTTTATCCAGTCTTTATCTAATTTGGTCAGAATGTTTAAATGCAAAAAATCTTGAATGAGTTCCTTGTTGGGTTATGTGGGGTTAAATAGTTGGCCACTTGGTCAAATCTTAGTAAAACCTTGTGAACACACTCAAAGCCACATTTATAGCCCAATCTTCACCAAATTTAGCCAAAATCTTTGTCTGCATGCAATCCTTGATTAATTCATTTCTGGGTCAGGTAAGGGTCAAATAGTAGGTCACTTGGTCAATTCTTAGAAAACACTTGTGAACACAGTAGAGGCCACATTTGTGGCCAAAACTTCACAAAACTTGGCTAGAATAATGTCTGCATAAAATATAACTGGATCACGTGGGGTCAAAAGGTAGGTCACTTGGTCAAATCTTAGAAAACCCTTTTGAACACACTAGAGATCACATTTATGGTCCAATCTTCACTAAACTTGGCAAGAAGGTTTGCCTGCAGGAAACCTTGAAAAAGTTCATAATTGGGTCACCTGGGGTTAAAAACTAGGTCACTAGGTCAAAATTAAAAAAAAATGTGAACACGATAGAGGCCACATTTATGGCCAGATTATTTGCCTTCATGAAATCTTAGATGAGATATGAACTGGGTCACATAAGATCAGTAGGTCAAGATGAGATATGAACTGGGTCACAATGGGATCAGTAGATCACAGGTCAAATCATAAAAAAATGTTATCAGCCCAGTAGACACAAATGGTTCAATCTTCATCAAAGATTTCTAAAGTAAATAACTCCTAGTTACTTGATGCCAGATCTGAGCCTAAAAGTAGCCTGTGTCCTCAGGTGAGTGGTCAAGGACCATCATGGCCTTCTTGTTTCGGTAGGGCTCCCTCTTTTAGAGTCCATAGGTCTTAAGGGACCTTTTTTGAGCAAAGCTAGATTGAACACTAAATACAATAATTGCTGTTGAAGTATTATCAAAGTTTCCCCTTGTTTGAATAATCATGAAAAATTTAGACTGCAACATGCACATATTTTTACATTTGTGAATATATATATATACAGTAGAAACTCACAATGCGGGCAACTCGATAATACGGCCATTTTTATATTACGGCCAATTTTCTCGGTCCGGAAACAGTTTACTATTTGATTCTATATACTTGAAACTCAAAAATGCGGGCAACTGGCTATTGCGAATTACGGCCATGAGTTTCGGTCCCTAACTGGCGCCTAAGCGATAAACGAAACTGACTAATGCGGCCAAGGGAAATAACTCTTATCGACTGTTGCCAGACTGGGTGTGTGAATTTTACTACCATGCAACGCAGCCTATTCATAGACATCCATCAGCATATCGTACACCAGTCTGTGTTTACTTAGAGGCAGCCGGCATTTTGACACTTTCTTTTGTTTAGACTGCATTTTACAAAGGATTAACAGACATCATAGGCATGTGTCAGTTAATTACGAAAAAAACAAAACAATTAAGTCTCGGCAGATCAAAGTGATGGCAGCTGCCAAACAGAGCACAATCACTCAGTTTTTTAAGTAAACACTAACACAAACCTCTGTGTAAAAAAGGACATTGTTTGTTGTTTTATTTTTTTTGATTTACAGGTTAATAGATTGTATTTTAAAAGTGTACAAAATCAACTAAAATAAATAATACTGAAAAAAAATGAAAGTGTTCTACATTTTATGAATCATAATGCATATTATATTATTGATTTAAACTACTACTATTATACTAACAAAACAAAATATGATATTGGTTTAAACACAAATATAAAGTATACAACACGTATATAAAAAGAATATAAACACACATGTAGTTCATTATGTCAAAGGGGCATAACTTGTTACAGCTTATATCAAAACTCGCTATTAAGGCCAAACTTTAAATTAAGGCCACTTCTTGCCGGTCCCAAAAGTGGCCTTAATAGCGAGTTTCTACTGTATATATATATAAAATAACTGTATGAAGTAACCTACCCACAGAAGATATGAGCCTTAATTTTGATTTCATTTCAAAATGAAGAATACGGGGTCCTGATATTTTAAAACCAAATTTTTTTTCATTTGAGAATTGATTGATGTACCGGTATTGGGGGTGGACCTTTGTCATTAACTATTCAAAACTTTATTATTATTATTCGGCTCAACACAACAGCCAAAATAAGACCATTCAAACTGCCATAAAAACGAAAAAAACCCAGAGATGTTTGCTGAAACAATATGATTTCATTACACCATACTACAGTGTTATACATACATACTACACCTTAATACTAATTTTTATCCTCCCCATGCCCCTCATGCCCACATACACACTCACACAAGGAGGCTTGGGGAGGGAATGGGATGAGTTCTTTTACAGTCTATTTCAATGTGAATATTTTTAACTGTCTTTTGAGTATTCTAGAAATTTTAGAAAAAGAAGAGCATTGGTTTTCTTTCATCATATTTATGATCAATATTTTGTCATTGATATGATTGATCTATAGAACCTAAAATACTAGTATTCCACATTTACAGCATACAGACCCTAGTAGTGAGTATATTTAAGTGTTTTATTTGTTTTGTTTTTATATCTGTCATGCAAATATTGTCTTCTTTCAGGCAGAGAAATTGTATGAAGAAATATTTGACATCATAGATCGAGAGGCAGATGGGAGCGACAGTTTAGAGGTTTGTGACAGTTTTAACAGGCTGCGGAATAAAATTTTAAATGAGTGCTTTAAATAAAAATACTCTAATCAAAATAAATTATACAGATCTACTGCATACATGTTTAAGTTGTGAACTATTCTTTGGAAACATATTGAGGAATTTCTTTTATAAAAGTGTTTATCTTTTGTTCATTAATGAAAGGTAATCTAGTTCCAGACTGTTCTCCATCTACAATGTTCAGTTCTAAGTATTGTTTGTTTATTTCTTTTTCAGGGATTTGTGTTGTGCCATTCCATTGCTGGTGGTACAGGTTCTGGTATGGGGTCATACATCCTGGAAAGGTTGAATGATAGGTACAAATGTTAATGATTATCTTGTTCTCATTAACTGCTTTCACTTTGGTATTTAAATACATTACAGTGACCAATAATGGCCAGTGTAGCGATGTCCAGCTATTTTGGTGTAGGAAGACCACAGGCAAATGTCTGGGTAGAACAACCTGTGCACCACAGATCAGCTCCAAGACCTTCTCATGTTAAATCCTTTTCCCAGAATGGGATTCAAACTCACATGTTGACGGGCTAAGCAGTCAGAGAGTAAATGCTATTTTACCCTTGCCCTGCTACATAACTTCAATAAGCAACACAAAAGGATCTGGATCTAAATGATTTGCCTGATCATGGTGTGCTTAGCAGGCCAAAAGTTGAAATCAAAACATTTACAAATCACTGGCTCCCCATGAATTTGGACAGACTCAGCCCATATCTGTTACATTATAGAGTCAATCAAATAGCATCAAGAATTGATCTTGGCATGACTGAGATACATAAATAGGTAATTGATTAAGGAATTATTTACTGGCCGCCATAGCTCAGGTGGTAGAGCATCTGCTTGCGGATCGGGAGATCGTGGGTTCGAACCCTGGCCGGGTCAAACCAAAGACTTTAAAGTTGGTAGTAGTGGCTTCCCTCCTAACGCTCAGGGCTAAGGGGACAGCATTATGCCTGACTCGTCAGTGTCAGTTTAATGGACCAGCCAGGTTCAGTCCCTGACACCTCATAAGTGCCCCTGTGCTACAAAGATAGAAATGTCGTTGCATAGCATCGGCAAAAATGCCGGCAAGTCCCAATCCCAAGGAATTATAAACATATATGCACATAAATTTTTTTGTTCTTTTACTACAATACTTGATCAATTATTTTATGACAACTTCCCCCTGCTTGTAAGAGAAGATTATCAGTGAGTCTCAATAAAAATTACTATTGTATGTTCTCAGGTTTCCCAAGAAGTTGATCCAGACCTACTCCGTTTTCCCAAACCTCGATGAAATGGCCGATGTTGTCGTACAGCCCTATAACTCCCTTCTTACACTTAAACGCCTTACACAGAATGCAGACTGTACTGTAAGTAATCTGGGAGTACAAAAATCAGCTTAGACAATGTTGGCAGATTAAACTGTTAATGCCATAAGCACTAGGGTATTATATTTATCTTGTTTCTATAAAAGCTAGAGATCTAATGAATTTATTCTACATCACAATATATACATACAAAAACAACCACAATAATATTGGGCACATGGAAGTTTTTGTAGTTTTGCTCATGTAAATCTGATGTGATTTTTTTTTTCTTTTTTTTCACTTTTGCATTTACCTTGTTTGCCTTTGTCTACTGGTAGATAAAATTTAAATATCTGTTAGAGTTTTGATAGGACCTTTTCTTATTTACCTATTCTAGCTTTTGATGATATATTTGTTAAATGTTATAAAGTAATTCTAAGAGAAATGGCATAGTTTTAGGTCTGTTTCTGTGTTGACTTGTTTTTAAGAAGTTGACTGGAGTGAATTTAAGGTTTAAACCATTTTTTCTATATATTCCAGGTGGTATTAGACAACACTGCACTCAACAGAATAGCTGCAGAGAGACTTCATATAGATGCACCATCATTTGAACAGATTAATCAACTGGTATGTTGTAGTATGTAATTGTTGTTTAGGTAGTCCATGTTGTTAGAAGCACTTTTATCGAAATTCAAATGGACTATGATTTGCCCCTTGCTTCTGTTAAAATGAACAACATGTATTTAGAATGAAACTTAAAGTTTATAAAACCTTTCTATTCATTGTATGTCAAATGTGTACATCGTTTTATAATTCATCTCACTTTGTTGATTTTCAGGTTAAAGTATTTTGAAATTGAATACATGTATGTATAGTAAATAATTATACATCTTAGGCTTAACCAGATTCCTACAAATTCAGTTGTGCAGATTCCTACAATAATGAGAGTGATACATGTAGTTATTGTGTGCTTTGCGACAGTGTAAAATGGTATATGGATAAACAAAATAGTACATCCAAAGTTTAGATCATATTCATCTAGAAATAGTAAAATGATGCTAATAAGAAGAGAGTGTTTGTCCTGTCTTGTAGACAAATAAGTTACTAAAATGATAACTACACCATTGTTGCAATTCCATTTTTTTCATTTTGGTTAGTGATGACAATGAAAGTTTCTAAAATATCAAATATGTTTGACTTTTTAACGTTGTCTATTTTGACTTGAAAATTAAACGTTATGCAAAAAGATGTTCAAACTGATGTATCAAATGCTCTCAAAAATTTCTTTAACACTCCTCCAGTCAACTGCAGACTGTATGGATGATGTTGCTGACTTATAAACAAAATATTATTTATTTTCATGCACTTTTTAGCTCACCCAAGCACAACATGCTCAAGGTGAGCTTTTCTGATAGCCTTTCATACATTACATGTCGTGCGGCATTAACAATTTACTTGCGAACTTACTAGAGGTTATAGCTTTTATCCAATCTTCACCAAACTTGGTCAGACTGTTTGTCTGCAAGAAATCTTGGATGAGTTTATAATTGGGTCACATTTGCTCCAAAATAAGGACAATGGGTCAAAATTTAGAAAAACCTTGTGAACACACTTGAGACCACATTTATGGTCCAATCTTTACTAAACTTGGCCAGAATGTTTGTCTGCATAAAATCTTGGATGAGTTCGTCATTCTAAAAAATGTTAGCCCAATTGCAACACTAATGGACCAATCTTCAGCAAAGATTTCTAATGTTAATAACTCTTAATTACTTGATGTCATATGTTAGCCTACTTGATGCCAGAAGTTAGCCTAATAAAAACCTGTGTCCTCAGGTGAGCAATTGAGGGCCACCATGGCCCTTTTGTTTATAAATACTACAGTTTTTTTATCCTGTTGCAGGTTTCCACTGTGATGTCAACCTCAACCACGACCCTACGTTACCCTGGTTACATGAACAATGATCTGATTGGTCTGATTGCTACCCTCATTCCAACACCCCGCCTACATTTTCTCATGACTGGATACACACCTTTGACAACTGATGCCCAGGTTAGTAGAAGAGAAATCTGCATGTACTATTTGTCTGTGAAATAGCCTACACTATGCAATAAAAATGAAATGTTAGTAAGAAAGAAATCAAAGTCTGTGTTGTGTTATTTGTCCATAAGGAAGACTTGATGGTAAAGTTGATTTCTTCCATTCATGCAGTAGGATGTCATAAACATTAAACATTATTCTAACATTGAGTGAACATCCTGGAGTTAATACAAGCCATTGAAAGCATTAACAGTCCCATTCATTATTCCTTCAATTGAAGAAGTGGGGGCATATTGTTTTGCGATGGGTCTGTTGGTTAGATCACTTGGATTTCCGATAGATATCTAGAGAAAGCATGAGTCCACAACACTCAAATTTGGTCATAATAAGTAGATGATCTCTTCATTTGGGGTCAAGAGTGCAAAGGTCATTATCACTGAAATTTTGAAATGATTTAAGTTTCTGATTTATATCAAGGGAATGCATGAGCCCTAAATCATAAAGATTTGCAGGGACATAGATTCTAACAAGTAGATGACCCTGACTGGCTTTGGGATCATTGTTCAAAGGTCATGTTTACAGAAACCTTGAACATGATTTTATTTTCTGATCCATATCTAGAGAAGGCACAATACCTCAATCTTTAAGACAGAAGCAACATTAATAAAAATGAGTAGATGACCCTGAATCCTTTTGGTGTCAGTGGCACGTGATCAAGGTAACAGTGACCTTGGACGTAATTTTTGTTTGTGTTTTGGGGTCAGTGGGTGAAACCAGGCAGTGAGGTGGTTGTGGGGTGGGGCATGCTTTAAAAACTCTTGCTTAAGATTTTAGTTTGTGACCCTGTTACTCTAGGTAACCTCTAAGCTCCAGCTTGTTGTTTTACATTGTTGTTAGAATGTGCTGTGAAGTCTAGACCATTACCAGCAGGTGTTTTTTTCACAGGTGGAAGCTTTCCTTATTACCTTGAAATCAAAAGAGCATCATTGGCCCTATGTACAGGAGGTCTCTGGGTTTGAATCAGGGGCTGCGACATAACAAAGTCTTTTAAAATGGTAGTGTTAGTGCTCTCTTGCTAATGCTCAAGCAAATATAATGGTAGTTCCATGACTGGTTGGACTGGTGTCAGGATGTGACTGGGTGTGGTATTATGGTACACGGCATGCTATTCACAGTAAAGGCAGCACTTTATCTGCTTCAAGTGGTTACCATCTCCAAATAATTGAACTAATGTTGGTGGAATAAGAAACCCAACAATCTTGCAGCTTATTTACTGTTCTACTGACATTTACTGAAGTAATGGTATTAACCAGCATGAAGGTAAATAAATTATTTAAGCTGTTGGTTAAGATGAGTCATTTAAATAGATTTAAAATGTTTGACTCTCTTATTGTTTGTATCAAAGTAGTATAAAACATTCCTGTGTATGCTAGGTTGCCAGTGTACGTAAGACCACAGTGCTGGATGTGATGAGACGGCTGCTGCAGCCCAAGAACATGATGGTGTCTACACCTGTAACACGACAGACCAACCATTGCTATATCTCCATCCTGAATATCATACAAGGGGAGGTGGACCCTACACAGGTAAGTGGGAAAATAGTACATAAAAAGGATTAAGAGAAGACCTGTAAAAGATATCTTAGTTTCAAGACTAAGAATATAATATTGACCTTCATTCAAAATGATAGTTATAAAGGCACAAGGAAAATCATAAAGGCCAAATTTTATGACTTCAAAATGTGTCTTGCCACTAGAAAACGCCTTAATTTGTTACTATAAAAAGGCCATATTCATATTGATATGCTATTTTTAAAAATAATAGCAGATTTTTTTAGTCATGTGTTCTAAGTATGACACTTTATGTATTTCAGTAATGAAAACTTACCATTTGTTTATCCTGATAATGACCCTGATATACACTGTTCAGCAAAACTTTCACCAGATATGCTTGCATTTCTTAATTGAGATGACAGTGATGTTGGCCAGCATTTATACCTACCCACCCAAACATTTTGCAATACCGCTGTGAGACAAAGTGACTACAAGTCAATCTTAATTGGATTGTTTATCTGCTATCGTACTTTGTCAAATTAATCAACACGACATATGCAATTAACAACTTCAACCAACAAATTAACTAAGCCAAACATCGATGTTACTGGAGTAACTTCCCTTCACAGTTTGGTGACTATACACAATGGTCATTCAACCGGTGACACAATCAGGCTTTGGATAAGATGACTGAAGATAGCATTAAAACTGTATGTTGGCAGGTAAAATGGACTTTGAATAATGCCAAAATTTGATTACTGTAAATGAAGAATCAGAGGCATTTTAAATTAAATTTAATTGGGATAAAATCAGGACCAAGCACTGACTTCGAATAATGCATCTGCTTTGGACAACCCGAGTTTGAATAACCAAGGTTTGACTGTAGTTGATAATTAAAACTGTTAAACAAATAACAGTGCTGGCCATTCATTCCATCCTCTATTGTTGTTGTATTTCTTAAAAGGAGACCTTGCAATCAATGTCGTTAAAACTTGATTCCTAAAAATACAATTAGTATTTCTGCTGATGCTTGGTCACCAGTTTTTCAGTCATATTTATGTTGACTTTTGTTTCATTTTCAAATGGTATAAAACTGTTAGTACAATCTCAGTAATAGACTTCACAGTGAACTAAGTCAGAAGCAAATAACCTGGATTTGCTTAACTTCATTGTTTAAACTATTAGCATCTTAGATGCATTGTCAATTAGTTTATGTACCAGCAACAAGATTGCCATCCGCTATCTGATGACAAATAGTTAATAATTAGCAAAAAATTATAACATCAGTGCAAGTGCGCGTTTTTGATGACATTATCAACTGCATTAAGGCATGTCTTCTCATGGTGTGACAGAAAATTGAAAGTTCAAATAGAAAGACTTAGGCTATAACAACTTTGTGGTAAACCAAGTCATAGATCTTGGTGAGGAGAATGAACTGATTTACTGTAGCAAAAAGTGGTTGTACACTGCTGTAAGGTCATTATCTTAAGATAGTTAATCCTGAATCTGCTATATTTTTTAAAACAAACCATAGTTATCATTAGCTGTATGTTACGTCCAACAGTAATTAAACATATTAACTGATCTAGATCTTTACTATAAGCCTAGGCTTAATCATTTGGAGCTTAGCAAGTTTAAATTAAAGAATTTTCAAATAAGGATCTTCTAGTTTTTCTGTCAGGGGACATTTGACTCAAGCTGATGGTGCAATTTAAAGAAAATCCAAACAAATACACACTTGAGGTATCCATCAGATTACTCTAATACCAATGGCTTGTTTCTCTCCTAGGTTCACAAAAGTCTCCAGCGGATCCGGGAGCGCAAGCTGGCCCAGTTTATTCCCTGGGGACCGGCCAGTATCCAGGTGGCACTCTCCAAGAAATCTCCATACATTCCATCTGCTCATCGAGTCAGTGGTCTCATGTTAGCCAACCATACCAGTATCTCAACGGTAACAGGATTTTCTTATTTGTTTATGAATTCATTTCTATTCCAGTCTGATGAACAGTCCGATTGCTCTTAACATAAAAGTTCAGGTCTTTTTTTGGACAGGAAACTTTTGTGTGTAGAGGTCTTTGTCTTGGGCCTTTCTCCAACATTTACAGATGAAAAATGCCATTACTGCTTTTATTTGTCTGTGAGACATATCATAAAGAAAAGCTTTCTATTCTTCTATCACTCCATATAGTTATTTGGCCGCACCCTGCAGCAGTATGACAAACTGAGGAAACGAGAAGCATTCTTGGATCAATTCAAAAAGGAAGCCATCTTCAAGGACAACTTGGATGAGTTTGATGATTCCAGGGAATCCCTTCAGCAGCTGGTGGATGAATATATGGCAGCCACGAAACCTGACTATCTATCCTGGGGGGCTCAGAAGGTGAGTGGATCTAAATATATATCCTGTGTTAAAAGTTAGTGAGTGGTCATCCGCATTCATTCATACAATGGAGACCTTCTGGATTTTAGAAAACAAACATTTCTGAATTTTTCCTGTTGGCAAACAGTTGATTGGGCAGACTTCATTTCCTGGAAGCTCAAAGGCTTAAGTAATTTGACTGATTGACCACTTAAAAGAGCCTGTTTTTCCATTGTCCCAAGTTGTCAAATATCAACTTTTACGACTGAAATGTCACATGTGAGAAAAAAGATAATATTAAAATGTAGATCCAACTAAATTTATAGAAGGGTATAATGTGATAAAAAGGTGACCTATCTTGTGCTCAGATATCATAAAATGAAGATGGCAATGATTGCTGTACCACCTTATTGGATTTCTTTTAGTTTAACCTCTCTTTTGATTCATATGGGTAAACATACATGTGGGTATACAAATTAGTACACACACAGATACACACATACCCATGGAAACACACAAACATGTGTACAACATATAAAACATATCTTTAAGTCATGTACATGTATTTTTTACTTAAATTGATCACATTTAGCGTTTGTGCCATCTAGATTTGTATAGCTGGCTTTCAACTAAGTATAATAATTTAAGTGCTATATGCTGTGATTATAATATATTAGAATGTTTTCCTGTGTCACACTATCCCATATTCCAAGGTCCATAATGGAAATAAGAATTTTCCAAACTCGTTTTTGTGTTATCCTTGTTTTGTAATGTTTGCTGAGATGGCCAATTTATTTAATTCATGCATTTTTGTGGTTGTTTCTAGCTCATGTATGTTTTGATTTGTTAAATGCCATGGGTACAGATACACATGGGTACACACACACACACATATGGGTAAACAAACACATGGGTACACATACATTCAGTATTTTTTTAATGTTGAATAGGTTACAGTATGTATTGCTAAGCTGCAAATAGTGTAGATTCTGATCAGACGGCTTCAATTTGAGCTAGATCATAAATTTTGCAGGCATCGTTCATGGCACTTGCAGCATGTAAATAGAAATTGTTTGAGATCCTTCCATGTCAGTGATTATAGAATACGTTAATTATTAACAATTTATCTTGACTTATTTATTAACATAGAGGTCAGATTATAATTTTCACAAATGAAGACAATATCAGATAGCTTCAGAGGGGAAGATTTGTCACTTGGTCAGTTAGAAATCAGGTGCAGATTTTTCCACTATATCAAATTGTTGTTCATCCACACTATTTAAACACAAATGTTATTGGTATCAAACATTGTTTTCTGTCATTTTCAGGCTGGAGAAGAGGCTAGTCACATATAGACAGCTCATAAATCAAGAAACATTGAGAAACAAAATTCAGCACAGCAAGAGAGGGGTTTGCAACGTTGTATCATAGACTGTTAAGTCTTTGTTTCAGTGAAGAAAGAGTACTTATGAACAATGATGCAACCATCCCTGATGCACCCTGATCATGTTGACAAACACATGTGTTTTAGAAGCGTGTGTGTGCTTTGTCTGTAAGATCTGAGTAATATTTACATCACCACTTTGTGGTGAAAACTAGCTCTACTCAACTGATATTTGATGTAGAGTACCCCTGTTTCATCATAGTTGTCCACTGTTGCTTATTATAACTCACTAACTCCACTGCAAATGGCCATTTTTTGAAAAACCATCAAAGATATTCACTTAGTATACATGCTTACTGTCAAGAGGGGAACCCATATCAATAGAGCAGGTAAACCTCAAATTAATTTTGGCAGTTTTTCCAATTTTTCATTTTGGAATTTTTATTTTACTATTGACTATCCAGCACTGAAAATTAAGGAGCTAGCTGTCAACATAAAGCTCTTGTTTTATTGCAGCTGTATGGTAGTAGTAGTGTGTTTTTTTGCTCCACCATTAATGTACAATCAATATAGACTGTTAGCTGCTTACATAAGCATAAAGGAAAGTTGTGGTTATTTTCTAGATTAATCACATCTTTTTTAAATTACAGCAAACCAAAAGCAAACAGTAATTGTGCATATTGAACATGCTTGACTGAAAGTTTTGGGAAATGACAGTAATGTATAAGTAGGTAGACTGATCTAATGTCTGGAATTTTGACAGCATACTAATAGCTTTCTGTTAGCATGCAAATAATCTTTTATCATAATCTTCTTACGAAAGAAGTGATAAAGGCAGTTATGTGAAACAAATGGGAAAAAAAGCAACAATAATATGATGTATAATATGACTTCTTAGCTGTTACCAGTATAAATTTATGCCAAATCTTTATAGAAATCAATATTTACATGACAACTGCATATTTATACGGTGACTTGGTAGTGTAATATTTATTGCCATAGATGTGCTAGAATGGCTTGTGTTGTGGATGTCATGCTGGTATAATATTATAGATAAATAGTCTTTCTCATATTTGATATCACTTTTAGGATTGGCTAATGTTGTGCTACTTTTAGAGAGTCAGAATTTTTTTTATCTTTCATCAAATCATGAAGAATTTTTATAAATCTAGTCTTTATAGAAAGAAAAAAAAAGAACTGAACATTATGAGTTAGCAAGGTCCATCAGAATGATCCATTGTACTTGTAGAATTTCCTGGACCAACACAGTAATTTAGTGGACTCCTTCCATAGCTAGCACATAGTTTAAGATTAAGATTTTTGAAATACAGCACAGTAACATTTCAAAACAAAATCCTTTGAGAGTTTTTAATTGAAATGCACCTATTTAATCATTTGTGAGAAAGTCACTTTTGAGGAACTGTGAATCTGTGTAATTTGTGAAATGTTTAAGTTATGTTAAGAGGATAAAAACAATCTTTTGTAAATATTGTAAATAAAGTTTACTTATGTTACCCACAGCTTTTATATTATTTTTTTTCCAAATTAAAGACTTTTTTTCATGTATAATTTTGTGTTTTTAAGTAACGGCATCTGATTAGAGGAGTTCCATTACATGTATACATAAAATTCTATAATGTTGGAGATGTATTTAAAACAATTAAGGCTTAAATCAATTTTTTTTTTTTTGTAAGAAAAATCAAATTAAAAGGAAATGAAATACAACAAATTTAAAGTAAATTATTGACTTTAATATACATGAACAAAACAAAATCTAATAATGATATTTTGTGCAACTCTTTTCCAACAGGCAACTGTGGCCAAGCAGTTAGCCCCCGACTTGTTACAAGTTGTAACTTCCCAGGCTTTCACCCGTTGGTTCAAGTCCTGGTAGAGAGCAAGAACTTTCATGAGGTTTTCCAGCTATCCTGCGTTGTGCCAGTGGTTCTAACCAGTCCTAAGTCTGGAGTATTCCTAGACTAATAGTCAGCTAGACATCACCAATATGACCATAACTGTGCTGGTACGATGTAACGAAAAACAACTCTTTTTCCTAATAATTTTGCTCTTTACCAATGCTTATACCTTGAATGATTTCTGTTTTTTTCTACAACTGTTGTACAGCTAAAATTTATATTGTAAAAGGACAGTTTTATAATGCACATTTAAACACGAGGCCTTGTATCCTGATAAATATACCGGTACCCTTACAGTCTGCACTTATGACCATGACAATTTTCTTTCAAGGTGTAGCCGCTAACCTAAATGTTATTTCACAGTTATTGTAAGTGTTGCATAAACAGTAACCATAACATTAAACAGGTTGTCCATCTTAACTTTAACTATTATGCCATAATTTACACCTATTTTTTTCATTTTTCCCTGAGACATGTAGCATAACTGAACTGCTGCATACTGCCTTCAATGAATAGCTCAGTCATCTTTAATAACTGTTACAAAACCTTACATTTTATTTGTGCTCCTTTCTGGTTTAATGGTACTGCTTGTTTGAACAGTTCATGAGGCCATAGTCCCAGAAAGCAGGATTTAAGATAGCAGGTTTAAACAGGTAACTTGACCTTCAACTTGATCTACAACTGTTTCTACAACTGCAAACAAGAGACAGTTCTCACTTGCAGCATAACCTATAAACAGATGTAAACAAACATGTCTGGTCTGTAGAAAGAAGTGCCTTTTCTCCACAGTTGTCATATACACACAGGGTTGTGGTTTTCCTCCCTCACACTGGAATGTTGGCCTTTC
This sequence comes from Sinonovacula constricta, assembly GCA_007844125.1. NCBI lineage: Eukaryota > Metazoa > Mollusca > Bivalvia > Cardiida > Solecurtidae > Sinonovacula > Sinonovacula constricta. The sequence continues at coordinate 11,310,261 of CM017567.1, read as the reverse complement.
TTAGAGTGAGACATCCTGTCACAAGGTCACTCGGCATCATTCTAATTCTAGAGTACTCTTCTGCAGTTGTGTATCTTAACTTTGTCTGAGGATCGACATACTTTGCCTGCATGAAGAGTGAAGAGAAAAATTATGTTTACATAGAGTAATTGTTTGTTTATTGGGGTTATTTTCCCACCAACAATATATTTCAGTTATCTAAAGACAGTGTCCACATGAAGCAGATATAGTGCTGCCTTCACTGTGCATAGCATGCCTTGAACACCTGGCATGATACCACACCCAGTCACATTATCCTTACACCAGGCCAACCAGTCATGGAACTACCCTTATATTGGCTTGACTACCATTTTTAACGACTAGTATGTTGCAGCCCGGGATCGGACCTGGGGCCTCCCGTACCTGGAGCCAAAGCTTTACAGCTTGCACTACCAGGTCCAGTCCTAGAGTAATTGTCTTAAACACTTTAGCTCAATAAAGTTCATTTGAAGGATAGTTTGTTTCATTTTGCAACATCACACTGACACAACTATTGTCATAATTTATGACATCTACTAACAGAGGAGGAAGATGCAAGACAAATGTATGCATAGCATTAACGGCCAAACACAGGCAATGTTAGAAGTAGAATGAAAAAAACAACGAACAGTATATAATAGCTCTGATCTGAACAAAATTAAACACAAGAGGGCCATGATGATCACTCACCAGAAGACATGGGATTTTACAAGGCTTATATCAGGCATCAAGTAATTAAGAGCTATTTACTTTAGAAATCTTTGGTGAAGATTGGGCTGTAAGTGTGGCCTCTGGGGTGATCACAACATTTTCTAAGATTTGACAAAGTGACCAACTTTTTGACCCCAAGTGAACCAGTTACGAAATGATCAAAGATTTCATGTAGGCAAACATTCTGGCCAAGTTTAGAGAAGATTGGGCCAAAAATGTTGTCAGTAGTGTGTTCACAAGGTTTTTCTAAAAGTTTACCTGGTGACCTATTTTTTGACCTCATGTGATCCAGTTACGAACTAATCCAAGATTTCTTCCAGACAAACATACTGACCAAGTTTGTAGAAGACATGATAAAAACTATAACCTTTTGAATAATCACAAGTAAATTGTGTATGTCACACAACGTACAATGAACGAAAGGTTATCAAAAAAGCTCACCTTGAGCACATTGTGCTTATGAGAACTAAAACCAATCAAAAACTGCTCAATTTAATACTGATATTTACAAGAAACTAGGAATGGCAATGGTTTCTTTTTCATGTCCTCACTTTGGTTTTATTTTCCACACTGAAAAATCGTTTTAATGTTTTCAATTATTAGTATCTGTCAGAAATATGGAGACTGATACACCCTTTTGGTGCTACATTGAACCAGGGCCTTTCTACTTTTAAATCTGAAGTTTTTGTTTGCATAACAAGGGTATGCTTTGGAGTTAAAGAGGAAGAATGTACTTATACAAAAACAGTGTGTTTGCAATGCTTAAGAATGCTAAATATGGCATTACGAGATCAATAGAATTAACAATACCACATACAGGGAGCCCAGACAGGTCGGAGTACTTCAGGTGAGGTTTGAAGGAGGGTGGAGCATCAATCATCCCATCTAAAATTGGAGAAGAATTACTTTAAAACATATTTGAACTTTTGCAGTGTTTATAGAAACATCTATAAGTGTTACAATCATTTTGTATGGCAATTTTCATTAAAACCCTGTGCAAACTATATAAACATTGTTCAAAATAATAGTACGATTTAATTGAGATGATTTAGGTACCAACTTATTGCGCAAGCGCTTTATTTTTTTTTTCCTGGTTAACAAAAATTTCATCTTTGGTTTTACAATAACTATCAGACTGTCCCATACTGTATATGTGTTTTCAAAATGATCTTTTACATTTTAAAGTATATTAGGTAACAAGAGGGCCATGATGGCCCTTAATCGCTCACCTGATGACACAGGCTTTACGTAGGCTCAAATCTGGCATTAAGTAATTAAGAGTTATTTACTTTAGAAATCTTTGGTGAAGATTGGACCATTAGTGTGGCCACTGGGTTGATAACATTTTCTAGAATTTTACCAAGTAACCTACTGAATCCACATGACTCACTTCAAAACATATGTAAGATTTCATACTGGCAAACATGATGGTCAAGTTTGGTGAAGACTGGGCCATCAATGTAGCCTCTTAAGTGTTTTCACAAGCTTTTTCTAAAATTTGACCTAGTGACCTACTTTATGACCCCACGAGACCCAATAACAAACTCATCCAAGATTTCATGTAGACAAACATTCTGACCAAGTTAGATGAAGATTGGCCTATAAATAGGGCCTCTAGTATGTTTACAAGCTTTTTCTAAGATTTGACCTTGTGACCTACTTTTTGACCCCACAAGAACCAGTTATGAACTCATCCAAAATTTCATGCAGACAAACATTCTGACCAAGTTTGGTGAAGATTGGGCTATAAATGTGGCCTCTAGTGTGTTCACAAGCCTTTTCTAAGATTTGACCTAGTGACCTACTTTTTGACCCCACGTGACCCAGTTAAGAACTCATCCAAGATTTCATGCAGACAAACATTCTGACCAAGTTTGGTGGAGATTGGGCTATAAATGTGGTCTCTAGTGTGTTCACAAGTTTTTCCTAAAATTTGACCTCGTGACCTACTTTTTGACCCCAGGTGACCCAATAATGAACTCATCCAAGATTTCATGCAGACAAACATTCTGACCAAGTTTGATGAAGATTGGATAAAAATTGTGGCCTCTAGTGTGTTCACAAGGTAAATGTTGATGACGAACGACTAACGACGAACGACGGACGACGGACGAAGCGGTATCACAAAAGCTCCCCTTGAGCACGTTGTGCTCAGGTGAGCTAAAAACTAACTGTCAGGCTTATTTTCTGGACTATCTTGTTAGTAACTTATCCATCTTCAGGAATGAGATTTTAAAAACACTTGACCTTGTATTGTCATACACTTAACAGATGTCATAAGAAGGTTGCTTTAAGACAAACATTAATCATTAAAATTTCAGTCAACATGTACAGAACAAGATTTAAATGGAACTTTATTTTTGATTTTATATCCCTGATTGTACATACATGTCACATCCTCTGGGTTCCATGGTAATGCTTTATCTGCTGTAACAATCTGCTTGAGATTTTTCCAATTTCTTGTCTTTCTGGTGCTGTTTGAGCCAATGCTGGAATGCTATAATGTACATGTTATATTTACTCATCATTTTTAAAATGAATATTTGTAGCAAAAGATTTTTGTTTAAATTGATTGTTTAGTCAGAAGAACAGAACAGGACTGTCTTTTATTTGTTTTGTCATTAGAAGAAAGAGAATTTTTCTTCTTCCTTTTTCTTTCCATTTAACAAATAAATGCTTCATGGTCTACAGCTGTTTCAGTACCAATAATACATTTAGTGCTTCTTTTCTCTTTCCTTTGTTCTTCTCTTAATGCATATGCAATCAATTGTAATACATCATCATGTTGCCAATGGTAGCATCCTTGAGTTTAATGCCACAAGATGAAAGAATGTGCCAGAGAATTCCCTTACAAATGACATTGTGTGTCTTCTGACCACATCCACAGCTATATGCAAAAACAACAACAAACAAAAGAACAAGAGTACCATAAAAAGAAATAATAGTCATCTCAATCAAAATTGTTTATACTGGTAACACAGATAACTGGGTCAACTTGTTCACAAACATTAAACCAGGCTGATTTGAATTTACATACCACAAAGTTTGGATTCTTGAATATTGGAACTTTCTCAGAAGACGTTGGTGCATCTGTTGTATCATCACCATCCATAGATGCATCTTGGTCAAACAATGATAAGGAAGCCTCACTCTATGAAATAATGTTTAGACTTTGTTTATATTAGTTTCTATTTCTATCAGAAACTGGCCAGATTCAGTAATTTGCACTTTTTAGCCAGGTGGTGGAGTATAAAGAAAAAGATGAGACAAATAAAATATGGATGTATATGGCAAAAAATGTTTCTAAAATGTCGGACATTTTGAAGTGCATCTGGACAACAGGTTAAAATTTTTAATGGTCTATTAAACTGACTCTGAAAATCTAAAAATGCGAAGACAAAATGTTTGAATGACGAGCTAAAAGTTGTCACATGGTTGTGTTAGTATAAATATAGCTAACTGCAGCGAAGCTCAGATAGGAAATACATGTTTGAAATGACGAATGTGGCATTATGTTTCACTTGTCAGACAGGTGTAGGACATCAATAAACAGCATTTTGCTAGATGTGTTCAGGTAACAAAGGTTAATTATGATGTTTAACGAAAATAATTTTGCTCCAAACTGATGGATACCACCTTTAAGTATTATTGCTATACATGGAGCTTCCTACAGCTGCAGATCACTAAAGTATAAAATTACTCCCAATTTAGTAATATATCTTCTCTTTTTTGCAACTTGATATGTAATTCTTGAACCCTGGGTTATTGCTAAAAATGGAGTAAGTCTAGTGAATACAATGATAATAACATAGTTTTGTCCATCTATGCTTAACTGGAAGGGATTTTGTCCTACAAATGATAGAATAATTGCCACTGTTTGTGTTTTTATTTAGCCTGGATAGAACGTAAAATTGCTTTTTTTTTCTATTCAACGTCAGAATCATTTTTAAAGCTGTCTAAAAGCTCGAAGCTTCACATAAAAAAATCTTAAACCCTGGGTTACTGCTAAAAATTGAGTAGGGACAAAATCCTTCGATAACACAATTATTCCTGTTCATTTTAGCAAAGGAAGACAAACAGTCTCCCAGATAAATCCCCTCTTGTAAATTCTCCACATTTTTCAATGATTTTTGGATTTGTACAGTTAAGTCTAGTAAATACATTAATAATAACATCTGAATTTTTTCTGATTAAATTCCAACTTCAATATACATTTTACTGCAATTAATTTATAGAAGTGATTTTGTCTGTTTTTTTGTTTGTTTGTGTGTTAAATGTTAGATTTTGTCCAACTATGCTTATCTGAACAAAAGGGATTTTGTCCAGGGAGTATTTTGTCTTACAAATGATAGAATTATTGCCACTGTTTGTGTTTTTATTTAGCCTGGACATAACATAAAATTGCATTTTTTCTCTCTTCTATGTCAGAATCAATCTCAAAGCTGTGCCCTAAATATTTTCACACAAAAAAATCTCCTTATCATAAAATAACAATTTTTGTTGATGCAAGGTGAAAAACGATTGGAACATCTCGGCTAATAACGTCTGCATCATGGCAGACAAGTGCCGATAAAGCCCGTTAGTGTGGCTGTGTATAGCCAGTGAATGCAATATACACAGCAGATGTTGTACTTGTGCCAGATGGCCTCATGGGTCTGGTTAGCAGCAGGGCGGAGAGGGGGAGTGAGTGGCCCTAATTACTGCTCGGGCTGCTCAGAATACAACATTCTGAGGGCCTGATATACTGTGTTTATATCTACACATCCTACATAATATGTGTGAGATCATGACAGGGCTGACTTGTGGGGGTGGGGGGAGGGCGCATGGCCCCCTGGTCAATCTGGGCCAGATTTTGTTGTATTTTTTTTACCAAAAATTTTTTCTAAGATGTAGAAATAACTTCACAGTATAATGTGTTCTGAACAACAAAATACATTTTTACCTCAAATCCATTTCTTAAATTCAAAACAGTTGTGAACATTTAAACAGACCTACTACGACCTGTTATCGGGAGTAACTTTCCACTGTGTATATATATTACATGTAATATATATTACATGTATAGACAATGCATAAACTCAGTGATTATCCGAAAATCTAATATCCGGATATAGGTCTGCTTCAAGTCAACCATCAATGCACTTGATTAAACCCGTGTTATTGTTTAGCATTTGGAAAAAAAAGAGATTCAGATAATAATTTATTTGAAAGTAATTGTCATTTACCTTTTTCCTAACAAAAGAAGGGCTTGAGGATGATTTTGTTTTACTTATTTTACGAACTTTACTGGGAGTCGCCATGTTGTATTTGTTGTTATTGTAAAATAATGTGTAAATGGAGGCACCAAAGACCGTTTCTGGCTATTCGGTTTTCGTTAGTGATTTTTATTTTTATTTTAGACTAAATTGATAATAAAGGCAAAGGTCAATAAACAATACACAAAACTAATTTTATTATAAATCATTTTGCTTTAACACATAATAAATCAAGAGTAGCAAATTATGTGGAAATTGGTTATCTGTTTTCGTGAATAAAAGTTAGCAGGAAAGAATAAGCATTAGCATATTTGGATTTTTTTCGATTTGATACAAAAATGACAAACACAATTTTTAGTAAAATCTGACCATTAAACCTTTTTCAAAACTTACTTAAGGGATCTTATATCTGATAAATTCATAACTATAACAACAAAAAAGCAACATCAACACGAGTTATTTTTAAAAAAAAATAAAATAAAATAATTGCAACATCAGCACCATAAAGGATATATTTTGAAAATGCAACATCATAAGCATATTTCCATAATTTTATCCAGTATTAAAATGTTCCAGAAACAGATCCTAGAAAGATTAAACCATTAAACTTAATATTGCACTTAATTGTCTCACTATTTTATTCCAAGTTGAATAATATGCATGTTGTATTGAATAGCTTTCTTTAATAGCAGGCTTGGCTGGAAGTAAAACAAAACAAAGAAGAACTGATATAGACCTATTAATTTTATTTGAAAATGAAGTAAGATTTCTGTCATTAATATAACAACATATTTTTAATATATACCAGTTACTCTATGATGTATACCATTATAACCAAAAAAATAATGGATGTCATGTGCACAAATGTTTCAAAATATTAAATTAACATTAACAACATAAATAAGAAGAGTAAAATAAAACATGATTAATGTTTTTTCAAGATCCATGTTATTAAAAATCCATACTGTCGGAATCATACAAGTACAAAGATCGAGATGTACCTGTCTGTATTTGTGTTTTATGTTTTGATTAGGTTTTAAATTAAAAATATTTCATTATAGGTATGACAATATTTTATTTGATCAACTTAGCATACTTAAAAAACAACAACATTATAATGGCGTAACTATAACACAATTTATTACTTGTACTGGGTATAAATATTCAATTTGAATTTTTAATTAATGCAATACAAACATACTAAAGAAGCAAAACGTTTTAAATGAGATATTAAACCATACAAATATGTTAATTTATATCCAGCATAAAGATATTGGTTCATCAAAAAAATGTTTATTTTCCTGCTGGAACCATTATTTAACTCTTTAACTACTTACTTGCTCAAAACACCATTCGCACCTTTAATATAAAAATGACCCCACCCTCAAGGTGTTTCCTACAGGTACAGGGATGAAAGGTCAACTTTATGCAAGATTATTTAGAGCATAGTATGTGTATTTTCTGAGATAAGCAGTTCCAATTGAATAGTTTTGGACTTTCTGATTATATATACATTTTCTATATATACTGTATATTTTTTAACCATATTACATCTTTAACAAATTTTACAAATTAGTCTTCATATTTTTTCAATAAATGACATTAATTAATAACAACATTTATAGAATAAATAAAGCATTTTGAAGTATAACCAAATCTATGTATTTTTCAGGCCATAGTGTTGGCTGGTCCACTTTGTTAATATCCATCGTCAATTTTTACGCGAAGCTGAAAAAAATAAATGACCAACATTATTTATGGAAACATTCATTTGCTAAAACATCAACAAAAGAAAAAAAATCAGATATAAACAAAATTAGAAACAAATTTTAATCCGGCTATAACAATCTTCAGGTCATACATCTTGTTCAACCTGAATAGCTTTCTGTTCATTGTAAACAAAGAAAGACATGGCAGAATGTGTCAAGAGTCACCTGAAGTGCAGGCACGTTTCTCCCATTACGCACTTTACGCACCTGCGTAATCTCTGCTCGAAAAATCTTAAATCTAAAAGTACCAAACCCACTAGATGAGAGAAAGTCGATGCCTAACCCGGGTTAGGAATGATCTATTTTATTTCCTTAGTTTCTGTGTTATAAAATCCTATTACTACACCAATCAAGTTGAAAAGGTTTAAAATTATTAAACTTATGCTCGTCAGGATTTTAGCCGTTCATATTTTGCGTCAAATTCCTTGTATGTCCGCATTTTACCTGTTATTCATTAGAAAAGAACTGAATATTTTCAAAAGTATTATTAAAAAGGTTATTTCCCTTGTAATTGTGCGTAATTTCAAAAACGGCCCAGATACGCGCCTGCTGAAGTGTACAATCTGCTGAATAGAGATGCATGGACAGTGGGTGTAAAACACTCTAGCCACCTGCTGCCTACCCCAGAATGTGGTACAACAGCAGCAGTAAACTAAAATCTGGTCAGACAGACTGATATTTTGGAAGCATGCTTTACCATTTACTTGCTGGTAATACTATTCTTCATATAACATATCCCACCTTAATGTTGTGTTACTATATGGACTGAGTATCTAAGTTAGAAAGAAGAGGAGATTCTCAGGGTTCAAAAGCATTTTTAAATAAAATATGTAGGAAGAAATATGACCACAGCCTCAAGCATTCATCACATTTTTTTTCTTTTATTAATTGGTAAAAACAGATTTATTTAATTGTATACAAAAGTTATAGGTTTAGTCATATAACTGTATAATCACTTGGTAATAGATAAAGCAATTGCTAATTTCATTTTTTGTTTCTTTTTACTTTACAAAAATTGTTAATAGTCAAATAATCATGACAATGCACATAATAAAGTAGGCATCACTCTGCTATTTAGTTGGGAAACTTGGAAATTATCATTAATTTATAATCCCAGCCTCTCTGTTTGTAAGTCTGATAACAAGTCAGGGGAAAACTTTTATGTGAGAAGGTCCTTCCACTGATCTGCAATGGCTGGCTGATAAATCTATCCAGATAATTGTCTGCAGTCAACCCTAACCAATGTTTGCTTCAGAGCATATAATATTTTAAATGGAATGAGAAACTTAACATAAATCCCAGCTGTGTGAAATAAAACATTACTTGCCTTTTCCATTTCCTGTTCTATAGAATTGATGGACTCTTTAACCAGAGCCAGTCGCTGCTTCTCTTGGGAGGATTGTTGTTGAATCTCATCACATTTTTCCTCATAAAGACTTCTCTTTTCTTGCAAAGAGACCAACTTTTGCTGAAGTTTGTGTATTGACTCATTCACTGCCCGTTCTTCATCCAGGATATGTTCCACTTGCTCATGTTCATCCCTCAAATGGAGGGATATTTGGCGAATAGAATGTGCAATGTTATCAGATTCTTCCTTCAGGATTTCTCGTCTTGTTTCTAGATTCTGGAGTTCTTCTCTGTATTTCTTGCCATTGAATTTAGCCTGACTTTCTGAAAGTTCAATATGTTTTCAATCTTAATACGGTAGTACAATGTATTTTGAAGTAAAGAAATACATCCAAAGTAAGACTTTAACCAAAGTAAAACTACTGATGTGTTATTATAAACAATACATGCCTTATCATCTGAAATACCTATGAGAACAACAAATAATAAGGTTCTTCTTATATTTATTGTCGTTTCTATAAACCAATCTTTTGAACATATAATCTACATTAAATGTTGCTGACCAAAAGCATTAGTGTGCATGATTTAGAGATTACATACATATTTCATAGATTATGGTATGTTACGGTATTTTTCAAAGAGACCTTTTATAACAAATACTGCAGATAAAAATAGAATTAAAATAAATAAAAATAACATATACAATATGTTCTTTTTTTCATCATGCCATTTTTTTATTTTTTGTATATACTTAAAATTTGCCCATACTTGAAAGCTCCCTCCTTCTGTCTGCTGACTCTTGTTGCTTGTGAAAGTTGGTAATGATCTGTTCGAGCATGATGTTGGCTGTGGTGTTATGAACAGCGCAGCTACAGATGCAGCAGAACTTGACTCTTCTGCAGCAGGAGATACAAATGGTATGACCACAAGGTATCAGCAGGGCAGGGTTATTTTCTGGAGGTAGCTGCAAGAGAGATGTTGGTTAATTGAAGTTAATAAGTTCACAAACAAACATTTGTTGTTTCTTTTACTAATCTACATTATTGCTAATCTTTTTAATTTTTTAATTATTGATAATTGAAGTACATTTACATGTTTGAATATGTTGTTTCTGTTGGTGCATAAGGATTGGGTTTATAATTGCCAATCTAAGAAAAAAGTCCACCATGTTCAACAGTTTTCTCATAAACATAGAATAACAAGTAAATGTTAAAGTGATATGTTTATTATGCCAAAAAAAGCTAAGAGATTCAATTATTGTTATGGAACATTTTACATTTGTTACAATAATGAAAAAAACATGTACCATCACTTTTCCGCAGATTGGACAAACATGGCTGGACAGTTCAGATCCACTACTGCTATCACCATTATGAAGACCCTTGGACTTGGACGACTGTAAACCATGTGTGCTATCTTTTGACACATTCTGAGACTGGGTTAAATTCTGTTTCTTACTCGAATGTGTCTTTATTCCCATTTCACCTTTAACCCTTGCTATTATACTATCGGCTACTGAGTCAAACTGGTCTTGTGACAAGAGGGTGGCTGCAGTTATTTCCCCTGTTTCATCTTCACTACCCCACCCAGTTTCAGGGGAGGCAAATCCAGGCGACCGATTGCTGGGAACATGTAAAACATTCACTTCATTGGTGCCTTTATGGTCTCTGTAGGCCTTGTCTGTGTAATGGTTATCATCATACTGCTGACTATTGTAAGGCTTTCTTTCAATACTGTATGAATGACTGTCAATATAATCCTCATTTAGATCTTCATCTTTGACCTCTTTGGCCTTAAGCCAGTTCTGAAATTTAGCACCAGATTTCTTGGAGGCAATAACTTGCTGAAGTGGATCTGATTCACTCCTATAGTCTCCTCTGTTTTGCTTTGTTGGTTTCTGGGCACTGCTTTCATGACTCACTGAAAACAAAGAGGTTTGAACAGTTCTGTAGGTGTTTTCTATTAATGTTTTCTATTCAATTCATTTTAACATAACTAACAGTGACACAATTATATTCATAAAGAGCAGCCTTTAGTTTTAATTACAAACAAAAAGACCCAAGACAAATATAAGGTAAAACCACAGACACAAATCCTGTTAGCTTGACATGTCCTCAAATAAAAATGTTTGCTAAAATAAGGCTTGACCCTAAAAGCTTTTTCTTTGGTCTTTTATGTGTAAAATTTATCTTATATTCTTTAGGAGAAAATATGATCAATATGTAATTCAAATTAATGATAACTGGGCAGAAAAATAACAAATATAAAAAGAGCTCTGGAGATTTGGAATGGAGGCAGTTTTTCAAAGTTTTAAACAGTTATCTTGTCTCATGTTGTTTTTGAATCTTCAGAGTATTCCTGATATCTTGGTCATCAACTTGTATACCTGACTTGCCTAATGACTCTTGCACTTCACTGGTTTCTGCTCTCTGTTTAAGCCAGTTCTGTTGTCGCTGCTTGATTTCTTTTACCTGAAGCAAAAAAATATGGATAATCGTTTTTAAATTTCTAAACATTTTTGTAGGTTTTGTTCAGTAGAAATATGTTACGTGCTGCCTTTACTATGTTAGCATGTTGCAGATACCAGCCATGGTATAACATCTCGTCTTAAAAAAAAACCAGTCTTGGAATATTTTCTTTGAATTTGGTATACATGAGCCAAGGACAAAATGTAACCCAGGGCATCTCTACTGCTTTGCTTATACTGGCTATCCATTCCTGTCTTTCAAATTTATCATATAAACATTTCATTTAACATAACCACACTGTTATGTAATAAGCGTTTCCTTACGTAAAACATGTGTTTTGCATAAAGTTGAACATAACATTCTACATTTTGTTGAAGTTAATTGCTTGCAGATAATCTGAACTACAAATAAGCCAAAGGGTATTTTTAATTATCTCTACTACAGGTATTTTAAAGGTTATATAAAATAATTTTAATTTTAGCTTTGTTGTTTCCATATTATTAAAAAGGTGATAAAACATTTTTTTAACTTTCGATTTTATGTTATCATAAAATAACAAATAAATAACTATGAAAAATCTTAGCATACTCTTTTGTCTAATATAATTATCTGCCCCTCATTTTGACATGCCACCACCTGCTATGCACACATCTTTGGTGTATTTGTGGCCATAATGGACAACACCATATCAATTTGACATAGCTGAAATAAAGACGGGAAGGGTTTTGTCTGGGTGTAAAAAATTACATGAGAGAGCTTTTGTAGGGGTGCGAAAATTCACGGGAGGGCTTTTGTCTGACAGACATCAAAATTGATGGGTGGGTTTTTGTCCGGGTGATTTTTGTCCGACATTCATTTGTCAAGTCTAGTTACAGCAAGAACCCATTGCTAAGATCGGCTCCAGGTATCGAAGGCCCTGGGTTCGATACCAGTCCGCAACATACCAAGTCGTAAAAAATGGTAGTGGTATAGCTCCCCCCTGCTTACTCTCAAGCAAATATAAGGTTAGTTCCACAACTAGTTGGCCCGGACTCAGGATAATGTGACTGGGTGTTGATAAGTCTAAAGTCAGGTATTCACAGATACAAATAACCACAACTGACCATATGCTATTCTTTATTTTCCAAGCCACATCTATCGCTTCCACTAGTTACCAAGCATGCGCATCAAACATATATACTGGTAAAAAAATACAACATACAACAGGTGTGGTATCATGCCAGGTGTTTATGGCATGCTATACACAGTGAAGGCATCACTATATTTGCTTCAAGTGGACATCGTCTCCAGATAACTTAAATACTGATGATGGGCGATAAAACAAACATACATTGCTAAGAAGAATGTGACTAAAGCCCATTAGTGGAAGGTTCAATTGGATGTAGGTCATTTCGTGCAACTTAATGTAATTAGCCAAACTGGCCTTTTTATAACCTATCAGCTGATCATTTTGTAACAAATTTTAATATAATTTGAAAAATATGAAAAGTATATATATTGTAATATTTTGTTGCTGTCAGTATATAAAATTACTGTTTATCATGAATTTAATATTGAGCTCACTGTGATTTTGATTAATACAAGACCAAGTCAATCTTATCACAAGTGATGATAAATGACACTGCTGATATATCTTTTTTACACCTAATAGACAGTTTCCATGTGATGTCAAAGGCACTGATAAGACAGTTTAAGGTAGACATCTTTGAAGGCAGAAGCTAATGCAGCCTGAAATCTGAACATATGTGCTGTATTAAACTCACTGTGTTTTTATTTTTCAGTCTATTTTACTGAATTTTATATCAAACTAAACAGCTTTTATGAAGTATTTTAAATATCAAAACTATATTTTGATAGTTTAAAAGCTTAAGAAAATACAACCAAAAAAGATACAATGTTCATTTTGTTTAAGGATGAGCCATAACAACATTTACTTCTGTGTATAAATTTACCATTGTCTGTTTATTATTTTGCCTGACATTTTCATGTCTATTTAACTCTATACACGTTCATCAATTTGATGTCATTTATTTATTATAAGTTTAATTTACATAATATACCATAAGTAAACAAGGTGTGAAAATGAAATTCAGAAAGGCTGTGTATTGTTACTCACTGTATCAACTTTCATTTTGTGGTGAGCATTGATTTAATATTATTAATAAAACTTTTATATAAAACATGTATAGTATACTATTAAAATAGGTCTTCTTCTTCCCGGAATGGAGTGGAACTCATTGTTGAGAGTTAAAACTCCATCTCTTGGAGATCATTTACGAAATGAACATATGATTGGTTAAGAAAATACCATTTTTGCAGATTACAAAACTTCATGGTAAGGAAAGGATGAACTCCCTAACTGTTTACTAAAATAATATTAATATGATAGAGTAAAAAAAATCATAGTTGTAAAAAACAAACACCAAAAAAGACTTTTAAAAATTTAAATTACATCATAAAATACACATTAAAACATATAAATTCAACAATCGTATTCTTGTTTCGATTATAAAATACTGGGTAGCGAAATGTCCTGGACCAAAGTAAAATACAAATTAGTGCGAAATATCTGGGTGGCTAAACATGCTCTAATTAACCGTTCATTCATTTTTAATTTGTGATTCTGTGCTATCCTATCCTACACCAATATACGAGAAGTTTTACCTTGTCTGCAATATCTTGCTTCTTTGTATTTCGTTTCATGTTTCTGTTAAAACAATTATCAAGAATAAATTATCAGTCTCAAGCAAATTCTTTCGTATCAAATGTAAACAATCCGATAGCTGGTTCCCTGCATCGATTTATCAAACTGCATTGCACGGTATGACCTTGCGTTGCGTCGGGTACCAGACAAGCGGCAACGCGAAATACGTTTGTTATTGTTTGCAAATGTTTTCTCCATAAAATGCCAACAGAATACGACGAAGAAAACCTAAAAGAAGTACAGGCATTTTTTAATACATCTGGTACACATTTGTTTCGTTTGCTTTCACACACTGTCACATTTGCGGAGCTCTGCAAGTAATCGGCAAAACATGTTTAGTCTTGCAGACTTTGCAACACCTCTTCTAATGCTTCTGCCCTGTGCATCGTTCTCTATGTTTGTGGCGTTTCACACTAAAAGGATAACATCTGATTATTGCATTCTTGTGCAGGTATAACTGAATTAAACATACTCATCTAACGCCACTTATATGGATATTTTAGTGTTGGGGTAGACCTTCGGCAAAATTAAATAGGAGGGGTACATGTATGCTATACTTGTAAGACCGATTCAATCATGAGAAATTAATCTGACTTTTCATCATTTTCTAATTGATTATAGACATATTGGGCATTTCCCCCAAATGTAGACGTTAAATCTGATGGAAAACCTTGTTGTTGTTTTTTTGTGATATGAATTATTGTTATTAAGCACAAAATTTACTATTAAAGAACTATAGACTATTGTTATTTAAACTATGTGTTTGTGGCAAAGTGGTTCCAAACTCCTGGTGGCTTGTTCAAAAATAACTGTTGCATGTGCAGAGAACAGATTCACACCACTGAAATCATGATTGTGGAGACACAAGACAATTCCCACACGAATCTAGAACATCACCAAGCAGCTTTCAGCAAAACCTTTTAAAGTTAATCATACAATGTATGCATTTCCTTCAGTGTTATTTTGAGCTCAAAGTGTCGGAAACCATGCTCAATCTTAGAGACGCGTACCCAAATATGCACCGATATCTGATAATTCTTTCTTCCTTTAAGATTTTACAACTCCATAGTTTTCAATGGGGGTGGCTAAATAATATTTACTAACAAAACTAATTTGACCCTAAATTTTATCTTTGTTTCTATGGGGCTCAAGTCAGAGTTAACCTGATTGCTGACTACAACTTAATTAACAATATGGTATTTGGATGCTTCACTTTTATTTGTGCTTAGAGAGATTTGACCATGAGGATGCGGTTAAAGTTGTCAACTTATTATTTTATACCCTATCACCTATGAACGGAACCACATTTGGTCATGCAAGAACCTTTTGGAGAAGAGGCCTTGCAGCTGAGATGCATTAATTTGGAAGTTCTGTCTACTTTCTCCCTCTATTATTGTATATTATTGTATTGGAAGTCACTGTAATTATCACAGTTATGTCATTTAACATAAATATGATAAATATTCTTTTGTACATAATCAATATTTACTCTGAACAAAGATGGCAAAGCTACTTTGACTATGTACAACTACATTTTATGGTTTGCCTCAATGGCTGCATAAATGGTAGGGCAACTGTTAATGTAGCACGAGCCAAAACATTTCAAGAGGACAACATTTGCAAACAGGGATTCAAACCGGAGACCATTCGAAAATTAAAAAAGCTTTCAACCAACTGAGCTATACATGCTTTGTTTACAAGTAGCCAGTGAAACTGTTTGGCTAGTGCTTTAAAATGCAAATTGTTGATTCTAACTATTTCATAACATAACTGATGAAAAGTTGTTTTTTTTATATATTATTTTATAAGTTTTGAATCACTGACATTAACCAATATATATTTTTTTGTTGCAGGTTGTGCATTAAATTCTTGCCGGAAGGTAACCCCAGTTAGACCAAAGGCAAATATGGAAGACAAGGAAGAGACAATGTCAGGCATTCCTAAACTTGACCTTATGAACTTTGAAGATCCTCAGTATGAGGAGAGTAAATACGTCCTCACCAGTCCACGGTCACTGGAGGCCTGCTCTAGACTCGGTGTAAAGGTTAGCTAAATTAGATTTATCATAGATTACAATTTTTTATCCATCAAGTCCCACGTCAGACTTTTAGTCTATGCAATTATCCATTCTTCAGCCATCTACCCATTCATATTTCCATTATGCTTCCACATTTTTATGAGGTTTTCCATGTTAATTTGACTAGCAGGAGTGATGCATTGATTAAGGGCTTGATTTTGACTTAACATTGTAAAAAACTTGATCTAGTATAGATAGGGTACACAAGTGCCACATGTTACATGATGTTTTCTTTTTGACCTCACTTAAGTTTTTAATAAAAATGACACCAGTATGAAATTTAATTTTTATTCTTGATGTAAATCAGGATTCGTGTGAGGGTACATTGTAAGTACCAAGCTGAGTTGCATGTATTTTTTTCTCCTCATGACCTTGCAGTTATGGCCTTTTGTTATAATTCAGATTGCAGTAACTGGTCCAGCAGTGTCTGGTGTCTATATCATTTTTGATGTTGATTATCGTTTCAGCCTGTTGACTTGCTGTATAAACCTCTTGCTGAGTTCCAAGAAGAACTGTTACCCCAGGACGTTCCTCTGCGTACTATCTACAATATATATGATGAACATGAACAGAATAGAGAGCGTAAGTTAATATATATAATAGGGATATTGATGTATAACACTTGCCTCTATAGGAACACCATAAAACTAGTAAATAATAGAGGTATTTGGAGAAAGTTATTAATTTAATTTAAAACAAGATATAATGTCTAATTGGAAGCCACTTTTCCTCAATTATTATTTTTTTGTAAATGTAGTTTGTTTTACCCTTTGCATAATGCAGTGTCAAAGATGTATGATTTCTAGTTTTTACAGGCCAATGTTTTTTGCCAAAATATTTTCAATTCACAAAAAAAAAAAAAAAAAAAAAAAAAAAAAAATTAAGGATACTTTTTTCATTGACATGAGAATCAGTACAACTTGAAATAAGCCATTTGTCATTGTACATACAATACTTTTTTTAATTAGAAGCAATGTTGTTCTTTATTTTTTTAAGTTTAAATTCTCTGATCCTCTAATTTTGTATCTGTATGTAGGTAAGCTAGCCCTGTGTCGAGAGGAGAGACAGAGAATCATGGATGAAGAAAAAGGCCATCCAAGTGACCGCACCAAGCCTGTCGTCTCAAAGGGCAAGAAATCTGCCCCAACCTCTGCTAGGGCTACCCAGAGAAAGTCCAGGCTAGTTCAAGTAAAGGCTTCCCTTTCAAAATCTGGTATATATGAACAATATTTAACAATGTAGCAACATTTATAACATGATGAACATAAAAGTAATTAAATAAATGACTTATAATAGCAGCTATGATGATAAAGTTTATTTCTGTTTAACACCTTTGTACACCAGATAACTAACGTGTTGCAATTAATTATTTTTACAACTAAGGTAAAATCACTATTTAAATGTCTTTAAACTGGACTGACTTGAATGATTTGGTTAAATTGTTTGATCTGATATAATTTCTAAACTAAGTAATGGTGCCAAAAACAAGTATCAGATGTTGTTGGTATTGCTTATATGTAGTGTATATGTATATGTAGTGTCTTTTTAATATGATTATCATGTCATTTCTGTTCACCTGAACTGATGCAAAACTACTTGTTCTTATAGATTTTGTATTGTATTACTTACTTTATTACTCGTCACTTTATGGGTGCACAGGCTAAGCTTTTAGGGTGGCCAAATTATAATGTCTCTGTCCCTTAGTGTGTGTTCAAGTTCCAGTCAAGGCAAAGACTTAATATGAGGAGGTCTTCTGGCTAACCTGTATATCTGGTCCCAATTAAAGAAACATTTCTCAGTTGGGCTAACCTTTATGTCTGGTCCCAGTTAAAGAAACATTTCTCATTTGAGATTTTGCTTAAGCACAATTTATTGATTGCACATTATTTACTAATTGTATCTTTAACACGCTCATATTTTATTTTAATATCACAACCTTTCCAAGTTGTTTGGATAGAAATGTGTAAGCAGTTCTCCTGCTGTCATTATTTGAGCTTGAGCAGGAACTCAACTGATACATATTTTTGCAAGTGGAGCCTGGAGTCTTTATCCACCAATTATAGTTGTATGTCTGAGAAATGACTATAGCTGTGTTTTGTTGATGCATTCAAAAACATTTAGCAAACAGCTGTGTATGGTATTTTATTGTAATTCACAGAGGAGAACCTGGACAGAGGTAGTCTACAGAGGAAGAGAACTGCTTGGGCGACATCCATCGGTCATGAGAGGATCACCAATGATGAAATTAATCAGAGGTGAAAACATTAACTGTCTTGTAGATATAGTTGTCTCACTAGAGAGATAGAAAAATATGCAATCTGTTTGCATAAAGTACTGCTGGTTTGTTTTTACCCTTTTGTGAATGGGTCGGGTTCTGGCCAAATTGTGAAAATTTGCCAATGTGAAATCCTCTAAATCTTGAAACACGTAGTAAGGCCATCAAACAGATTATGAATTTCAGTTAACCATGACAAATTAATTTTTTTTAATTTTTTTGTCTTATTACTTATAAATGCTGCTTTGGCATTTGTTCATGTTGAAAAAGTGTAGGATAAACCTCTCAGCATTCCAGTTCCCCATTATACCCCTTAGATGTTCATTTTATTTCATGTTATATTTATGGAAAGTTTAAGCGGTTGGTTGAAGTTGTTTTAAATGCTAATGTTCTGGACTAAATTGCACCCAATAACATTGATCTGCAGTGGTATGGGAAGATTGAAATGATAAATAAAATTAAAAAGAACAAGCTTGCAAAACAATTTGTTTGAAAATATACATTTTTTGTAATTGTGAAGATCCTTTAACCGGACCCATTTAGGGGGCGCCCATGGCTGAGCGGATAGAGTTGCTGACTTTAAACTCCTCAGGCTCTCACCACATGGGTTTGAGTCCTGGTCGGGGCAAGAACTTTCATGTGGGGCGGTTTTCCAGCTAACCTGTGTTGTGCTGGTGGTTCTACCCAGATATTAGTCTGAGGTTGTCCTCCACCAATACTGGTAACTAGCTGGACATCGCCAAAATGACCATAATTGTGTCGGTGTGATGTAACATTCAACAAAACAAACAAAACCGGATACATTTAGAAAAGAAAAAACAACAGTGCTGAAAATAATTAAGCCGATATAATATCATATGGTCATTTCCTTGAGGCCAATCAAAGAAAACATAATATGAAACCGTAAAAGAGGTTCTAGCCCAACTTAGCCACTAAACAGCTATTGATAGGTACGGTTGGAGAGCAGCGATATGAGAAAGTCCCATCCATTGATTGAAATATGGACTATAAATGGATGATGATGGTCATGCTCGAATAAACTCGGTTATCTATCATGAAGCATCTGTATTTCTATAATAATACTATATATATTATTGTATTTCTACACAATTGGCATTTTTTTATGATTTTTCTTTTCCTTAAACATCAGGCAAAGTAGCAGTAAGGTTCATATTTCATCACATTACTTAAACTAGATTGCTTTTGACCTCTGATCATTAGTGCCTTGTCATTATTTGATAATGAAGGCTTCAATAAAGTTATTTAGATAGTGCAGCAGATACCTTTAGGAATAGTTCTGAACTGACACACATTCATGTTGCAAACAATAATTTCTTGTCCTATGTAGAATGAAGGAGCTCCACAATGAAAGCACAAAACTACGACAGGAGCTGCTGTCTAGGAAGGAAGCACGAGCTATACGGAGGTATTCAAACCTATCTTTATATCAAATGACAAAACATCTGAATAATTGAAAGATTTGATAATATATATATATGTTATAACATGTTTGTTTTCTTTTGATAATCCTATTCAAAATATAAGTAAGACTATTGTCAATATTCTTTCTACCAGATAATTTAAAAGCCAGATATTTATAAGCAAATTAATATCAGATGTTATGATCTGACTTTACTTCATATCAAGTGTATTCATATAAAGTACTGATTAATTTTTATGTACTGATCAAGAAACAGATTTGGAAAAAAAGTTAACAAATATTTCAGAAACAATAAATGTGATAAATGCATACCTTATTAAAAATAAATGTCTAATGGTTTATTAATATATATTTATATCTTTGCCTGTAATAAAAAATTATTAATAAAAAACCCAACTCACTTTGCTATGGGAAAGTTGGAAATTCAAGAGAATACTTTGTTTGATAGGAAATCAGACAAGAAGGGAACTGGTGAAAGACCCAAGAGTGCCCAAGCTTCTATAAATCGAAGTTACAGTGCCTCGGATCTCAGTCTTGCAGGAACATCAATGTTGAGTCGAACACATCTGACATCAGCACGCCCAATAACCAACTCTAAACTACGGAAAGCACTGCCTAAATCTGAACTGAAGAAAGCGGAAGTTACTCCAGAGGTAAAGCTTTCTGATTGCCTTTAAAATAAATGTTAGTATTCAAAATATATCTACAAAAGTTGAAAGTAAATATGGACATTTACAAAACCTCGACATCCACATTTACTGTACTTAACTATAATGTAATTTTATCAAATCATATTTATTTATGTTACTAACACATACTGATTCAGTATTCTTTTTTGAAACATCCATGCAATGGTTACTTTAAGTATTGTTACACTCAAAGCAGCAATTACTTCAGAATTTGATCTAACAACTCCCAGAGAATGCTTGCTGTTATAGTCTGTATTCTACTGCAGTTAATTTCAGAGCGGAGAGATTTTTATCACTGTTATTTCATTTTTCTAGGATGAAAAAATCCTCAGTTTAATAATGAGTAAACATGAGGGAGAGAGAGCAGAGATGAAGGAGAAACTGCTGCGAGAAATTATCTGGGAACGACAGAAGAAGGAGGAAGAAGCAGCGAGGATGGCCAGTGAGATGAGGAGAAGGAGAATGTTGGCGGAGGAGAAAAGGATTAACTCTATGAAGAAGGTAGGTTTGTTTAGGTATAAATTCAGTTATAGGTTCAGTTATCAAGAGATATTGTTTCCTTGCAGCATTTTTAGGTCAGTCTCCACTATGATTGCATGTCTGGAACACCTTCTATAAAAGCACTAGCCACAAACAATGTACCAGTTTTCCTGTCACTGTTTTGTGACTCTTGCCAACAAGTTCTTTAAATGTCTCAATAATCTATTTATTGTAAACTATTTTGAAATTATGATTTACTTTAATTTTAAATATTTTAACATTTTAATAAAACTTTAAACTGTGAAAAAAACAGTAACAGATAATGATTGACTGTTTTGTGTTTTACAGACTGACCAGGAAGCCCGACGACAGGAGCAGGAGAGCCAGCTGTTGGAAGAACAAGAGAGACTGTTGAATGAGAGCAAGAGACGCTGGGCGATGAGGTTCTCCTCTCAGCGTAAAAATAAGGATCAGAAGTTTATCGAGAAAATGGAGAAAGAGCAGCTAAGGAAGCGTATACAGGTATTAACTTGTTTGAAAGTTTCTGCAAGAATCATAGACTTGACATGGTTAGGAAAGTGAAAATAGATTTTAAAGGTGTAAGTTTGCACTGTTCAAGTGACTTAGAGACACCAATTTTAATATAAACACTAATATCATAAATAAGATAAAGGAGAAAACTTTGTTTTAGAAAAAGTCTTGAGGTAAACGTAGTAATGTTTTTGTCTAAAGTAAGATCATTTACTATATATGGACAGTTTCATGATTTGCTAGTGAAAATACTGGTTTATGTTGACATGCTTGACCAACCATTTAGGCACCCTCTATTATATTCAGGCAAGGAATGTGAAGGCCCTAGAATTATATTGCGAATTACTATCTTGACAGAGTCATAAATCTTGCTTTAATTTTGCCCTGTCAAAGTGCTGGAATAGATAAGCTGTTACTATTGTTAGTATGTGTATATATATTTCATTGCAAGGAGGTATATTGTTATACATGTATTTGTCTCTATTTACATCTGGTTTGCTGTGTTTGCAAAGGGGAGCAGATATAGCAAAGGTTATTGTATAATTTTTTTAGGAGAGTAATGTGAGGGCATTGGAGGATGAGGAAGAGGAAATGAAAGAACTAGTTCGACAGAAACAACAGCACCAAATACTTACAGCTGCTCAGAAAAAGGAAGCCAAAGTTCTTGAAGAATCAATGGTAAAGCTTTGTAAAATAATAAATCTGAAAGACATCTTGTAAATTTAGTTGATTGTAGTATAAATAAATATGCCTTCTTTGCTTTATTCTATCTGGTTGTAAGAAGTTCCTATCCCCTACAGAACACACATTTGTGCAGTGAATAAATGATTCAGGGTTTTCTCTGAATAATCCTGACAGGTACTCTCTTGACACATAAGTTGAATGGCGTAATTTGAAGTTGATTTCTTGCTTAATTATAGTTAAGCTTATTGTCTTATTTTTGTTGCAGAGAGTTATGATGAAGAATCGTTCTGAGCGAAGGCAGTTTGAAGATAGATGGAACTCTGTCCTCAAAGAAACTCAGTAAGTTTGTTTTCCAATACATTGTACATGTTATAGTCACATACAGTCAGCAGATAACTGTGGAAACTCAGGTTTTTAAATCATATAAATTTTACTTGTATCATGTGTTACTCCAGTCAATTTGTTATATAATAATTGTAAATGAAGGTTTTGTTTATTGCTCATTGGTTAGTGGCATTTGCATGTTTTTTGGTAACAGTCAATTCGAAAACAAAGTTGTTTTAACTAATGTTAATCTTTCTTGATGGCCCTCTTTCTGGGTAGAACCAATATTCAATTGTAACTTTTTTCAAATATTGATACCTTTGATTTAGATTTCACTATCTAACCACTAGACTACTGTCCACTGGATCACAAATTATGTATACAGTCAATAATAAAACATTTTATAATATTTACTTATGCAAAGAACATGTTTGATTTAGGTGTAGTCTTCTTTATGTTAAAAAAATGAAACAACACACAACTGGTTAGTTATGTTGTTTCCAAGCTTAGTATTTATCATATTAGTCAGAATATCATGACTCAGCCATTCTTTACCTTTGTGTAGTTTTTGGAAGTATCAAACACAATCGGAAATCCTCTGGTAAAAAGGTGTAATGTATAGAATTATTTCATCCTATAAACCTCTATTTATCAATTTAACTGTTCACATCTTGTTAGATATACACTTGTTACTGCATTTTCAGAAGATATAACAAAACATTTATCTTTGTTATTTTGATCACTTAATGGTTATTTTAATCACTTAATGGTTACCTATATGTACAATTATTACTGCATTTTCAGAAGAGATAATCTTTGTTATTTTGATCACTTCATAGGCACTTTTATGTTTATTTTTGCATGTTGTCCTGTCAAACATCCGAGAGATGATTTTTGCCTGAGGCATTCCGATTGCATCAAACATTCTTCATTAGTATTTTTCGATGTGTTGTTTGCTTGGCACATGAATTTTGTGGTCACATGAGGAGAAGAGGCCTTATAAGTGATGATGAGAGTTTGATACTGCCAGAAAATTCAAAAAGGTTAAGAATGGTTTGAGTCATGAAATTGTGACCAAAGGTAAAATGGCATAGAATTATGACATTATTACCAGTATAACAAATAAAAATTTATACAAAATAAATTCATTTTAAATTTTATGAATTAATATTCATTTGGAGACATACTTAGCTATTTTTCACTCCAAGAGGTCATAAAATATGTGCCTACATGTACAGTCTTATTTTCAAATATGATATGTATGATACAAAGACTGTTTTTAAACACTTGCTGTTACCCTTACATGACAGGCTCAGGTGTTGCAGTAAGTGCTTAGTTTGTAGTCTCTCTTGATGAGAAAACTTAAGGACTTAAATATCATGCCTGATATGGTCCAGGTTTAAAGTCTCTTTGCTAAGCCCTCTAAAAATAATGATCCTTGCCTGATATAATAAGTGTTCCCAAGGTAGGTATCTCATATCTGTAGGGTCAACAAAATTTTCCACCACAACTTCTTTTTGTATCTGAAACCTTAGATCTTAGCATCAAACAACATATCAAGAGTCTTCAAATAAAATTCATGCATAATATTCAGCAACATTTGTTTTTAGTACACATTGATGAAAGGTACCTGGGTAATACTGGTATATCATGTGTTCATAAAATGCCATGCTGTATGGTACAGTACTAGGACTATCACGGACATCATCAACAAAGTATCTAACTTTCCATAATCTTTCACCCATTATCTTGGTACATTCTCCAGATGGGCAGCAGCTATTAACTGCTTGTCTGTGATGGCTTCCCAGCCACTACATTCACATGAATCAATGTCAACAGGACAACTTTTTGGCAGCCTTGTTAAGAGCCTGGACTGTTGGCTTCCTAGGAAGGCGCTTGATGCCCAGTGCTCCAAGCACAGTCCATAGTGACTATTGGTGACTGCAAACATCATCAAGGTCTTGGCACTTTCAACATTTCTTTCAAATCCTTCCTGTATTTTCTCCTACCATGGAACAAGTAACTCAACCATTTTCACCCTTCGTGGTGTATGAGACAAGAGTACTATATATAGTTGAAGGTTTGAGGGAACAATGTCAGGAAAGACCAGCTTCTGACCAAGATCTACCTTTATCTCGCAGCTTTTGGCTTTGAAGTAGATCCTTGTTGCTGGATGGCTTACAATAATAGTGAAGGAAGCACTATATCTGTGTTATGTGTGAAGTGTGTTTGCTTCAGGGAGAGTATAGACCTGTTGGCAGAGGCAGTATCAGCAAAGGATTCCAAACACAAGATGAAGTATGAACATGTGGTCCAGAGACGAGAGAATGAAATCATGCTGAGCAGGTAGGGTGGCCCTTATTTAAGTTTACATAACTGTATAAATGCCAAGAATATTTGATTTAATAGTCTGAAATTCTAGACTTTATTAGCATGATTCTTCAATAGCTCAGTAAAAATTTGTAGATAGTTAAAACAAGGGGCCACCATAGCAAGGATGGATTTACTAAAGAACTCTAAATTTCTTCAAGTAAGAAAATGTTTCAACTAGTTTTTCTACGTAGGCAGTACTTGATGTATTCTTGGGAAATAACTGCCTTTAAGGTTCTGATAAAAACATGAGTACTTGCTGAGCATTCCATTTTCCTTAAAATAATATGCAAAATGTTTTTATGCTCACCGAAGGACATGCATATAGTCGCCGCTTTGTCCATCCGTCCATCTTGTTAGTTCATTTGTTCGCCCATCATAATTTTTTCTGGAGCATGACACAGAAAGTTACATGTGCTGCTGGAAACATGTTTTGTAAAAGTATGATACAGAGAAAACAATTTTATTACAATACAAGTTGCCTAATGTTTAGAGGTCACTAACCATTACTTGATTATATAAAACATTTTAACTTTTAGCCTGTTATGCACACTTAAACAAAGCACAGGCAAATAGTGTAGTTTCAGATCATCTAAATCCTGCCTTGGATTGGGATGGGATTTGCCGGCATTTTCGCCGATACTGTGCAGCAACATTTCTATTGTTATAGCACAGGGGCACTTATGAAGTGCCCAGGGACTGGACCTATCAGGTCCATTATACTGACACCGATAAGTGAGGTGTAATGCTGTCCCCTTAGCCCAAACCATAAGGAGGGAAGCCATTATTACCAACTTTAAAGTCTATGGTTTGACTCAGCTGGGGTTTGAACCTGCGACCTCCTGATCCGCAAGCCGATGCTCTACCACTTGAGCTATGTTTATGTTGGCAAATAACAGGTATAGATTAGTTGATGTTTTAAACAAATGTAATATGATCAGGGTAAATGAAAACAATGTTTTGCAGATTAGATAGAGAGAAGAAAGCACTACAGGCCAAGTTAGCCCAACAACAGCAGGAGAGTGAGATGGAAGAATGGAGAGACAGCATCCTGACTGCAAGGGAAATTGTATGTGCTGACATCTTAACTTCAGCTGGTTATACATTAATGCAAATATTGAATTAAGTAGAACAGAATATATACTGTTGTCATCAAATGTTGAACAATTTTGACAAGTTTTTGTTATTGATTTGGTCAAGCTTAAACAGTTCATGCAATTGGAATGATGTTCAGAGTTTGTTTATTTGTTTGTTTTTTTACTTATGGCTTAGTGGGGAGAGTTTCAAACTTCTTAATCCTATGACTGTCTTGCTTCTCACCATGTGTGTTCGGGTCCCATTTGGAGTGGAAACTCATGAGAGGAGAGCTTCTAGTTGACCTTTGGTGCAGCTGTGGTTCTACAGAGATGTTTCCAATGTCAAGTTCCACAAATAACATCTGGACATCACTAGAATAAAATTTATTGTGTAGTTGCAATTTTGTCTCAAACAACAAATAAAAACACAAGGAAATACCCTTAGAAAAATCACTAGAAGCACTGCAGGTCAATACAAAAACTTCAAAAGTGACTGTTCGATTTAAAGGTGATGTCCGACAGTTTGAACCATTTCTTCCTTTTATTTAACCAAAAAAATCCTTGTGTCCTGAAAAGATCCTACACAATACTGTTTATTCACCCATGGGAATATTAAAGCATAACATTCCACTTGTCATTACAAAAAGGTTTTTTTCTGTCTGAGCCATGCTGCACAGTTATTTTGAACACACTATTTTTTAACCAAGAAAGTATGTGATCACTTACTTTAGAATTTACGTTACATGATCATCCAGGTTATTAGCTCAGATGTCAATATCTATTTTTAGCTGAAATCCCCCATCATGCTTCTCTATAGATTTGGTAATAATGGAAAATCAAAGCAATATATTTCATGATTTTTACTGTCTTACAATTGGGGTAATGTTATAAACAGCCTTTACTTAATCTAAAGTCTAAGTTTTTGCAGCAGTTCCACACACATTTCAAAGAACAGGGGTAAGATGTATTAGATATATGGCAAACTGTCCGATACCACCTTTAAAGCTATATAGGTAAGCGCTCCTCAGACTGCTTTATTGTACCTTTTGTGGTCAGAGAGTAATTTGGCCATCCGGAAAGTGCTTTGAAATGTATGTATTTTTTTAAGAATTTCAAGCAAACGGCTGAAGTCCTACTTTTATTTATTTATGTCCAAAACATAATGTAATCGTTAGTGACATGTTGACAATATAAGTTTCCATTAGATGCTTTATTCTGACATGCTTATGATGACATCGCTATGTTTTTCTATAGGCGGACAGGCAAGCACATGAAACTCTTGCTCAGACTATTGAACGGAAGGCACGAAAAGCCCATGAAGAACGGATAAGGAAAGAAAAGGAACAAAAGAAGAACATTAAGAAGTAAGTACTGGAAAATTATCTTTCATTTAGACAAATTTCTAATGGTAGCTCATAAACTAACCAACGTTTTTTCTGTTTCATTAATTCTTTTTTCAATCTTTCTTTATTAAATGCTTTTATATTAAAAGCCTTTAAATGTTTTGAACAAATAGTTTAATGTTATTTTATTGTTGATTATGTTCACTTACTTTTCAAAGTGTAAAGATGAACTGGATAACTTAAAATTTTCCATACATTCAAGATGGCATATTAACGATCACATATGAATGCTACATCTGGTGAGCTGGAGGCTTACTACACAGGTTAGATTTGTAATCAGCCATGCACATTGCCTTGAACCCTCAATAATTCATTGCAAAACTTTACATGATCAAGACATGCAAAACACTTAGTAGACAGAAGCAGTCAATTTGAATCAACCAGAAACCAGTTGTTGTTTTTTTGCTTGTTAAGAGTAGCATAATTAACTAAAACAAATATTTAGAAGTTTGGAATATATCATAAAAGAACCATTTTAAGCATCCAATCAACCAATCAACTTACATGTATACTTTCTGATATATGATATATTGAATATTGATCATTTTTGTATTCATACACATACCATATCGATGATTCTGACCGCTACAGAGCCCTCATAACAACCTGCCATCATTATTTCTCTAATATTTCATACAAACGACTAACTACTTACTAGCTGAATGTGTTGACACTTCATATTGTTATTAAATTTTTATCTTGTTTTTTTTTTAAAGTGTACCAAACTGTTGTATTTTTATTTGTGATGGACATTCAGAATTCACAACAGCGACAATTATTAGGCTTGTAAAAAAGCAAAGCAAAGTTACTAAGGCAAATATTAAATATTTAAGTTTTATATATATGTATATATATATTATGAAAGAGTATTGCTTATAATGTTGTGCTGGTATGATTATCAGGATTGCTCAGGAGACGAAGCAGTGGACCAAACAGATGGAGAATGTGATTGAGTTGAAGGATCGCAAGTCTGAAATCATAAAACAGGAGAAAGATCTTACTATACAACAGGTACATAATTTTTTATCTATAAGTCCAGTGTCTCCAGAGGATGAGAAGTTTGTTGAAGTGATGACAAAATGAACAATGAAAATGTCTGCTCAATCACTTTGGTAGTAGCTAACCTTAGCATTAATTAATATTTCTAAGATTAATATTTCTAAGAACAACCTCAATTATCATGTTATGTTTTAGGTATAGTCTGATAATTTCAGTGAATAATTCAATACACATTGATCTATTTTGGTAGTGGTAGTTAATAGGCTTTCAAATAAAAATTAAGTATTCTTTACTATTACTAGACATAACATTAGTTTTACAATTCTATTACATTATTCCTACATGTGATCTGTACCTGTATTATTTTGCTTCAGTCTCGTCACCTGGCTGCCTCATCACATAGGCTGCGAGATTCACTGCGTAACAAATATGGTGGGGAGTCATTTGACCAGAAGGCATTTAAAGCTGAACTCTACAACAAGTTTGAGACAGGGAACACTTTCCTGTCTGCAGCCAAAAACACATCCAGAGTGAACCTACATTGAACATCTCTAGAGGAAGACAAGGGCTATTTAGAAACCATTTTATAAAGAATTTGTAAACAAATGTGTTTTATAAGGAGATGCATTTAGAACAATAACTAAGTAGAGCCTCTCATAACTACCTGTTTTAAGTGAAATACTTGCATTTAGGACAATAATTCTGCCAGTTTATGGGCACTACACTCAGAGACCTGTCTGTGTAACTGAGGATCTGTTTTCTAAACCTTCTTAAAAATGTAAAGTGAAATTGACATCTTCATATAACTCTGTTGTTAAAAAGTGTTAGTTTTAGATGAGGGTTTAAAAATTTACATTGTGCCTGTCTAATAATGTGTGCTTTGAACTTCTGTGATATTTGATTTTATTGGTGTGACATAATATGATGCTGTTGATAGTGCAAGAAATGATGTGTATTTTGCTAGCAGACATTCAGAAATACCTTTTAAAAAGAATACTACAGTTCACTACTATATGGAAAATTGACAATAAATGGTAGGGTAAATTGTATTGTTTTACATAAAACCTTTCCTCTATTCTATTAAGACTCTTTTAAAAATCCACATAAAACACCCCAAAAATAGACTTCTTGGGTCACTAACCAAGGGAATATCATTTTAGCATAAGTAGGTTATGTTGTAATGGTGACTGACAGTGAAATAGTATTCATTTCATTAACATATCAGTGGTGTCCATGTTAGTCTTGCAGTAAGTTTTCAGAAAAATATCGACTGTGCCTTGCAGTTAACAGTTCTTGGAAAAATTGATAAGTTCTTTCTCATGTACTTTCTCCTTTCTGTGGAATAGGTTTTTTTTTCTTCTTTTCTTTGTTACACATTATACTAAGGGTTGAAGCTGTGAAGAGTAATGTTCACAATTAAATTTAAGCTGTATTAACAATGTAGATAGCCCTTTTTACATAGCACAATAGCTATAACTGATAGTATGTATTTTTTTCTCTGTTATTCTAGTTCTATTTAAAACCATGCATATATATATTATATAGAGCATTTCGCTTAAATAATTTAATTTCACATTTTATGTGTTTTTATTTTACATATATTTTATTTCCTCATGTTGTGATAGTTATATTTATTTTATCATGTACAGTCAGTTTTATACAAGAAGGTGTTGTACTTGTTTAGTTTAGTTACTGTTCTACAATTATTTTACATTTAATTTTATTAAGATAAAACGTGAACCTTTTTTATATATTTGATATCTTAAAACAATCTTACTCAGTTATTTCTTGTCATGTGTTGGTTAAAGATTTGAATATGAAATTCAGAGGCTAAAATTTATTGCTGAGTTAGTAAAAAAAACCATACTAGCCTTATTAATATTTTTCCGGCTTTTTGAAATACATATTATAGTTATTAGAGTTGTGTATTTGAAGTTTGGATAATCTAACATTCTAATTATTTTTTTTGAAGCCTCAAATTCTTTTACATAAATATTTTGTATTCTACACTTAACTGTCTTCCCTAAAGTTCAAATGAGCATTCATATACTTAGTAATTACTTTCATGAGAGTATACATTTGTTTATAAAATTGAAGAGAAGAAACAAGACCATTCAGTGCATTAGTTGAGCATTGCAGTGATTGTGTTGTTGTTGAGTTGTTTTAAACCATGGTTAAAGAGAGATAAAGAATTAAAATATTAGTAGGACCTATTGATTTGTAAATTTATGTAGGTAATAAAAGCTAGTGATATGTTTTTCAAGACAGTAAGTAAACTTGGATAATGTTGATTATTCCAGAGATGCCAAAGTTTGTGGTGAATGGTAGAGCAGATAGACCCGTCGTGAAGCATATTTGAAGACACATTTAGCACCTTAAGTGTCATTAGTTCTTTTCTGCATTGAAATATAAAGGTTTGGCTAGAAATTGAATTATCAATTTTGTCCATTCAAATGGATAAAAAGCAAATATTTACTTGTTGATAACATAAATTATGTTAATGGTGACCAAGTTTTTTTTGTAAATATTGTTTAACTTGTGTTGTTTTTGTCAAATGGAAATTATTTAATATCATGTATTTTGTCTTGGACAAACAACAACACATGTCCTTGGAAATGTGTATATTATCCCCTACTGAGATAGTGTTGTTTCGTTGTCAGTCCCTAGTTCTTTCCATTTATCCATCACACTAATCTTTTCAAAGCCTTGAGTTAGTAGTGTTTTGCTGGACTTTGGTAAAAAACTTCATATATTAGGGAAATGATGCACTTCAATTATTGTGACATTGAACTGTCTAATAATGGAGTTTGAGCCTTTTATTTTAAGAAGAAAAAATGTCCATCCATCACAACCTTTTTTTTAATGGGCCTTAATTCAGCAGTGTTATGTTGAATGTATATGAATGTTGGTAGAAAGATAAATGTGCAATGATGCATGCCCAAGGTCATGAAAATAAACCTCATTATGATGGCATCATTGTCCTTTAATTAAAACAAACCTTTTATTAAAACAAACTATTACTGTTTTTCTAAATGTGCCATTGTATAATCTACTTTAGCTGGGCATGTAAGGCACACTATCTTCCTATAATACCTGAGTTATAGAAAGAAAGGTATCCTTGGAAAATTTTCTAACTTGACATTTTTTTAAACTGCACTAAATGACATAAAATACACAGATAAAATTCAAACAGATAATAATTCAGAAAATTCCTTAAATGCATTTTCTTTAAAGGGGGAATCAAATTCGACAAATTTGTTGTTCTCATTTTTATTACCTAAGTCACCTGAATCCTACATGAAAATTGTTTATTTGGTATAAATTTAAGGTTATTATTTAAAAATACCATTGTTTTACAGTTTTATGAGTTGTCAATTTTTATATAAGTATTAAATAACATCACATATATGAATCACAATATCAATCACAAATACCATTCCTTAACTCTGTTTAATGCTTTGTTCAACAGTAAAAGCATTACAAAACTGTTTCTGCATTTGAGAGTAGTTTATGACAGGCATTAAGTATACATTTATTCTCCAGTTATATAAATTTTTAGTGCATTATTGCATTTACTTATAACCTTGGAAACAACTAAGGTTTTCATATTTGATACTTATAAACCTCATATTACTATTTGCTGTGATTGTATTGTTATTGTAGAACCTCACATGCAGTGTTATATATTGTAGTTGTCTTGATGAAGAATGTTGACTTGTTAGTTACGTTATTTGTTGGACAACAATACATTTGCCTGTGAGGCTTTAACATTGTAAAGTTATGTCTAATAGCAACTGTATAATCAGTTACACAGTTAACAGTAATAAACTGATATTAGCAAAGGCGTCTTTTGACTTTTTTTAAATTTCTGTTCCACTTTGATTCGATAATGTTATTTATGTATTTTTTAAAATTATTTTTATTATTACTTTTAAGGAAGTACATATATTTCAGTACAACAAAAGTGTGGAGATATATTTGAAGTCAGCACAGGGCATTAGTTTTTCCAGGGGTTTGGGCCTTAGTGCCTCCTTTAAAATTGCAGGTGGGCACACATGTCTTGCTTGTAAACAATAAATTCCCTTTACAGCAGATTAGTGCGAATAAATCTTTGGCTTTGTTTATTTGTGGAATCTATCTCGGTAGAACTTCCAGCATATGTGGTAAGGTCATCCTCATCTTGGTCACATAGCCACGTGTGCTTGTTTAAAGATGTGCATATATGTTTGCATTTATTGTCTGCATAAATAGCTCCGTTTGGCTGGTCACCAAAAGTGTTATGGACACTGGCTTATACACTGAAGGAGGATGCGATTTGGGTACTTCCTGTATATGTCTGATAAGGCACAGGTGCACTAGACAACCCCCCCTATCTTATACCTGGGCCTTGGGCTTGCTTTTAAATTTGAAAGACGGAATAACATTAAGACAATGCCGTGGATTAAATGAGTATTTTTAAGAAGTTTCCACATCAGTGAAGATCCCTTATCTTGGCAGCCATCTTTGATGGCAACTTCAAATGATTTTCAGATGAATTGTCTAGAAGCGTAAATTTATTTCCTTGTAATTTCTTTATTTGTGATCCAAAAATTAAAAACTATACACCATTGGAAAACTCTTGAAATTCCAATTTTTAGAATGCAATATTTTTTTCAAAATTGATAAATAAGGAATTAATACACAGAAATAAATACAATTATTGGCTCATCCTTTAACAAGTGTCGAGTTTAATACAGCACAAATTTCCAGATTTCTGCCAGCATTAGCTTCTACTATCAAAGGTGGCTGCCTTAAACTGTCTTATCAGTGCCAATGACATCACATGGAAACTATATATAGCCTTAAGCCCCCAGGTTCAAGTCCCCTAGTATGACTGACCATGCATGTACATTAGTAGGGGGTCTCAACTCATAGACAAGCTAAACAACTCTTGATGAACTGGTTCGTAGATTTATTGCAGTTATCTCCCCTGTCCAGGGAGCTAACTCAATTTACCACCGTCTACTTGTTTGGGGATAAAACTGACAAAGGTAAATATCAAAGATGCGATCTTACATGTGTTAAATTTGTTCACTTGATTCAAATTAAAATATAACTACTTATCATTGCGGACTCACTAATATCGCGACACAAATCTGCCCTTTGTCTGCGTCGGATTTATTTTTGTGGGTATGCAACTTGAACTTGACAACCTTTCGGATGTAAGATCGTTCGGATATAATTTATGACATTATTCGGTTTTAGTTTTAATTAGTATTTTTCAATATAGACATATATAACTTATGAACATTTGTGTAAAAGAATATAAATTGTCATTAATTATCCAATTTTTTTCCAACTACTCATGGTGTGGACTTTTAATCAACATAAACTAATATAATCATTTACAAGGTAAACTTTCAGGTATTATAACGATTCACCACAATAACGATTTGCCACATAACGACATCTTTGCCGTTCTGCACTGAGATGAGATCTTTTTTTTGGTCTTTTCGTGTCCCTGCAAAATGCCCTGAATATAGTGACCTTCTCTTCTTCTAATTAGCATCACCAAACTTGGTCTGGAATCAGGTACAGTTCGTTTTCTTTGCATAGACGGTACTTACAACAGGAGTGTGTTGCACTGCAATAATGCATGAAATGGAGCCACATGATATTGTAGAGTTTTATGATTGGTCGGATATGTTCTGAGGTTGCAAGTGTTGTTTTTGGTCCACATTCAGTCATGGTTGCTGTTTTTGCATCTGGGCTTGAAGACGTGGTCATGAAATTTTGATTCTGATGTTTTTTGTAGTAGCTTCTAAAGGCTGAGAATTTAATTTCTGTCTGTTCTTTAAGTGTGTTTAATCTCTCTTCAAATCAAACTGGAGTTGGAGTCTACAATGCCGTCGCCTTCTTTAAAGATACCCGCCATTATGGTGTTGCGCTCGCCTTTCCCATTCCTATTTTGTTCTATAGATGATGTTTCACGTTATCTTGGAGATGTTTTGTGCATAGTAGACAAAAGACATTAGGAAATGCATGGTTAATTGTTTTTGTGAGGGCTTTTACGTCGTCACTTCCAATGGAGATTTGTTCTGAGAGGTGAACTTTAACTTCATTAATGATATGGTCTAATTTGGTGGCTATTCTGTCCAAGATTTCTTGTATGTTATGTATGAAGCATTCTTGTGAGCATTAATGGGACAAGAAACACTGGTTGTTGTTTGGTGTCTCTGGTTTTTGTATATGATTATTGTAGCAATAGAAAAAACCAAAGTTGAATGTGCGATCCATACATAGATGGTTACTGTGTTGGTGTTAAAGGAAATGTTTGAGATCTTCAATCTTTTCTTTGGTGTAACATACGATGGAAGGAACTTGGCCTTTGTTGTATGTGATTGTCTGTACCAAAGGGTGACTGTTCAGCATTGATATAACTTCCAAAATTACTCAGCCACATTCTGTCTAAGAGGTGTCTTCTTCTTTTTCTTCATTTCTTTGTCTCTTATGACTTTAAAGTCTGTTACAACAATATGAAGAATCATCAGCCTTGTATACTGTTCCATGCAAACCTCCTTGGGATTTTTGTTTCTGTCAACTAGTTTTTGTGTCACTTTGTCACTTGTTTCAGACTTTGTTCTGATGAAGGTGTTGGTTTCTTTAGAAAGTCCATTTGCTTTTTTAATAGCAACTGAGTGTTAGTGTCAGAGGCTAGATTTTCACAGTCAGTATGGAACAAAGTTTTACAAACATCACAGAAAATGTTGTCATTTAAGAATTTCGTCTGAAGGCACAGCTCAGCCAAAAGTATGTGTAATTTTGCTTTTTGTATGAGGCATCATTTTAACAGTCAGACACTTTACAGGGAAAGTGTGTGTACCTAACATTAGACTTTAAAATGTACCCTTATTAAGTTGGTACTAACTGTAAAAAATGCATTATCAACTCAATGTAATTAAACATTACCAATAGATTATGCTAAAAATAGTTCCATACAAAAAAGTCACGAACATAATTAATATTGCCTGTGTTTATAATTAAAATATCAAAGCATTTAGCAGGTGATAGTTACACACAAGTGCATCACAGCAACTTTGTTAAGAACATGTAATGGTTGAATTTTGTCTTCCAAAGGTTTGTTTGTCTCTTTAAAAGTTACCTCTTTCTTTAATATGTTTTACTAAAAACATATGATACCTCTCCAATATTCATCTGAATACTTAGAAGACTGCATGATTGATGTACTAGTATACTGAGAATGAATACGCGAAAGTTTGCTTTAATTAGCATACAGGAATATACCATCTTTCATTGATAACAATTATTTCCATGCTACAGGTATAAATATGTAAAAATTTAAACTATGCAAATAAACTGTGGAACAATTGAAATGATACATGACTAAATGGGGTTTTTTTTGTGTTTTTTTTTTCAAATAGGAATATGATTTTGCCCAATTATTGCACACCTAATTTTATGTTCTTTTCAGTCATTTACAATGCATAGATAAATACACAGACATAAATATACATTTTAAAACCATGATTGTTCATTTTGTGGACTTTTCAAGTGTTTTCACTCTCCTTTGGGGTGCTTTAATTTTTTTGAGGTTCTTTAGGGTATTTTAAGTTTTTTGGGGTATTTTTTGTTGTTGTTTTTAAGGTTTTTTGACGAACCATAGGCAAGTTGTAATGCCAAAAACAAAACATTGTATATCACATTTGTTTTTCATCATTTTAAATGCTGATATTTATAGTTACTTTTAATTGCATTAAAGTAAAACATAAATAAATTGAATGAATGAATATGAATAACATTTTGTTAGGAGTGAAACACAATATGCAAGTTCTTATTAAGAGGACTTAGGCAAGTTGTAACTGAAAGATTAAGATATACCTGTATTTTTTCTGTATAAGATATATTTTTTGCATAATTAACTTTTTATTTCATTGACAGTGATTGACATTCACTCCAACCTGTCAGTCCATGAGTGTTTGTATTCACTTTGGGCCACTGATCCATCAGTTTGTCCGGTTAAATATTGAAAAATAAAAATATTCAAGCTATAATTTATTATTTCCAAAGCCTTTATTTTAATCTAAAACCACAATATTTCTTGTTGTTGGCGACAAGCTATATTATGGAATGTTTACAGAAATTTACACATGGGGAGAGTTTGTTTTGTGGACTTTCTAAACATGATCAATACGGATCCTAATTCAGTAAACATTGTCTATTTTATGTTTTTGTTTTTATATTTATTTGTGTGTGTCTGTAACTTTCAAAATAAACAAAAATATACTGAAAAAACATACTATTTGCATGAAAAATACTATCTGAACAATACTTATTTATGTAATGTGAGGCTGCTGCACATGTGCAATTTCTGCTAGTACGCTTTAGTTTTATGGTAAGTTATAATAATTTTGCATTTTTGCTACATGTGTAACCACTTAGAAAACCTATTAACTGGTGTTGGGTTTTGCTCTTTATATTGTTTTAAACCATTCTATGGTCTCAGGAATATAATTTATACAGGCTTTTCTCAAATAATTTTAGTATACTAAAAAACTTTCAAATAAAAACCATGACGTTTCAAGTGTCTTTGTTACTTGCTCCCATATTGCTTTTTATCTCTGTAAACCTCCAACTTTTTGCGTTGCCTTTGATGCTTCACATCAATGACTTTTCTTGTATATCATCTCTCAGGATTCAGTCCATAATGAATGATATACAATTCTGTTTTCCCATTTCTAATTGTAAGTCACAGGATCTCTTCAAGTCCAGTTGGAGCTTTCATTTATCAAGTTACACATCCTGTGACCACCTTAAAATTACCAGAATATCAAACCCTGGTTAAAGAAGTAAAGAAATAATTTCAAAAGGATCAGGAATTTTTCTAAAATGTAACATATTTAGTAGTTGACTCAGTTATTATTAGTTATCAGTTACTGATGCACTGAGGACAAATCAAAATAAAGATCAGATATCTTTACCATATTTTCTGTAGGAATCTTAAGATAATCAGCAAAAAAGCCTGAAGGTATTTGGAAGGAAAGATCTTATATAGTAAAATAACTTGTATAATTTTAATAAATACATTGATAACTTATTTGAAGCTGAGTACAACATTAACTGGGCTGAGAAGTACTGTTATAAGTGGCTTCTTCACCTGTAGTTGTGTGGTGCTTCTGAAATCCTCATCATAGACAGACTTGTTAAATATGATCATAAACAAAATTGTTAAAAATGATCATAAACAGACTTGTTAAATATGATCATAAACAAAATTGTTAAAAATGATCATAAACAGACTTGTTAGATATGATCATAAACAGACATGTTAGATATGATCATAAACAGACATGTTAAATATGATCATAAACAAACATGTTAAATATGATCATAAACAGACTTGTTAAATATGATCATAAACAGACTTGTTAGATATGATCATAAACAAACATGTTAAATATGATCATAAACAGACATGTTAGATATGATCATAAACAAACATGTTAAATATGATCATAAACAGACTTGTTAGATATGATCATAAACAGACATGTTAAATATGATCATAAACAGACTTGTTAAATATGATCATAAACAAAAAATACACACATAAACTTTTTTTCAGTCATGCAGACTTTAACTTTTCCTTTCAGGATAGAGCAGTTTTAATTAAATCAGTATTCTATACCTTCAGGGCCTATTTGGCATCTTCTCTACAAGCTAGTGCTTCAGAATGAAGGTGGCCTGGTCCCCTGTGAACTCTTGTAAGTTCATCAGCTATTGCAACAATGTCATCAACCTGTTCGAGACACAGGATATTGGCCCAGAAGGAATACCCAAAGGTATATAGTGAATGTGTTTATTTATTACATATAACATTGATTCTTAATTTGACTGATAATGCAAAGTAAATATAGTGAATATAAGATATAACTAAAATGGCTTTATTTCAGATTATGTTGTGTATCTGATTGGAGTTTCTTTTCAGCAAATATTATGTAGTAATATAATCATAAATGTATTATTGTATTCTTAACCAAACTATTTTCAATGAATCTAAATCTAAAACTGAACTAAATCTAAACTTATATTACCTTTAAATAATGAAGTTAGAAATTGACTGTCTCTCCCTTTATCATTTTAATACATAATTGTGTTTTATTATCTTCGATAGCATCCCTTTAGTTTAATATTTATGTTTCTAATTGCAGGTTGCATGGCCCTTTCAGACAAGCAGTATGCCAAGAACATTGCCAGTCTCTCTGACATACCACTGATGAAGGTATTTAAAATACAGCCTTCCAATTAAAAAGAGTCAGTCTGATTCTGTTTCAGTGTGGATTCATAGGTAGAGAATGTGTTAATGGCACAGCTAGCTCAGTAGGCATAGCTATTGCACAGGTAA
The DNA here is from genome assembly GCA_007844125.1 of Sinonovacula constricta. Lineage (NCBI taxonomy): Eukaryota > Metazoa > Mollusca > Bivalvia > Cardiida > Solecurtidae > Sinonovacula > Sinonovacula constricta. The sequence goes on along the minus strand of CM017567.1, from coordinate 11,271,238 downwards.
CTTAGGGTTAATTTACATACCTGAGCCCTCTTATTAACTGCACAATTATCACCCTTTGTTACATTGGCCAAATCATTATTGCTAAATTGCTTGAAGTGTTTTTAGTGGCTTCTTGAGCAGTTTGGTTCCTGAAGATTTTGTGGAAGAATTTCAAGTTGGCTGTGATGAATGTGGCCAGGTGGTAGACTGATCGGGAGATATTGTGTAAGTGGCAGGGTTCTTTTTGGTAGAGCCTTGCTTGTTAGTGAAGGGTTTCGGGTGTAAGCCCCATACTGGCCACAAATTTTCTCCCAATTTTAGTGTTTGGTCAATATGGATAAATAAAGAGCTTTCTTTATAGGGGTCTCTTTAAAAAAACACATTTTTGAGTGTCTGTGTTTTGTTGTTATTTTCAAGATTTTATCAAGTTATTTGAGACTTGTAGACTTAATTTTTTATGGCCACTCTTCATTTTGCATTAGATTTGTGACTTAATACCTTCATTTTGTTTTAATTGGTATATCTTACTTTCTTTACTGTTTATATCCAATTTTGTAACAGATAGGGATACTATTTCCTTTCAGTGTGTGGCCTGGTATCCTGGGAAAGACAATGATAACCTTTTAGCTGTGGGACATGCCAATGGGAAAATACTCCTCTCTAAGTAGGTTATCACACACCTGTTGTCTGATATTTTATTTTAATAAGTCAAACCACAAAACCATGGTCACTCATTATTAAAGGAATACTCTACATTGGCAGATATAAGTGTTGACAGATACCCCACAACTAGAAGATTTCTTAAACAGGTTTTCTCAAGGTCGGGGATCAACTCCTCTGCTAAACTATAATATTATCGCCATGGACACTTCCTGTCCTTGGGAGCTGTGATAAATAAAATATTTTGGTCTGTGACTGAACTTATCAGTGACTTAAAGCAGACTTATTTTTAAATAAAAGCATGAACAAAGTTAAGTTAATGTTGTTGTCTGTTTGTTACAACACACTGACACAGTTATGATCATATTGGCCATGTCCAGCTAATTATTGATAGAGGAAGATTCCAGACAAATCTCTGGGTAGAACCACTGGCACACCACTGGTCAGCTGGAAGACCTTCCCACACTTGAAAGTTCTCACCTTGACACAAACTTGAAACCTACACGGTGAGGTGCTGTAGATTTACAGTTCAGTGGTTTAACTGCTCGGCCACAGGGGGCTCCTATGTATGTGTATAATGCAAAAAGATTCATGATCAACAATACATTTCATTCAAAATATTGCTTCGCTATCAGGCCAATTGGTGTACTCAATATCTCTCATAGGACAATGTGTTCACATGTAACCATATAATCAGGAGTAATTTTTAATAAAGTTTTACAAAAGTTATTATGAGTTTTTTTTGCGGTGATGGGGCAGGGAATGAAATAAAGACTTACTGTGTCTAGACCATACTTATAATTACGAGAGCATCTGGTGGCCATTATAAAAACAAGAAAGTATATAAGCTTGTCATGTTAGCATTGAGCAATATTTATATATTATTTTTATGTTTTGTGGCAGCAGATTAACTGAACTGAAAGCATCCAGGTCAGAAGCTTAATCCACATATTTCAATATTTTTTGTTTTTGTGTATGCACTAGATACATAATTTTATGACCATGTTTATTACACTTTGATGATCGTCAGTCCTCTGCATGAATATTGGTGAACATTTTGTCTGTCATATGAGTGTTGATTTCATTACCAGTTTTGGGCAGGCCACCAACAGTGATTTGGCAGGAAAAGAGTTCAGTAAGTAACAAACCATTTCTGATCCTTTGTTTTAGAACAACAGACAAATAAAGTTGACAGTTATCTTTATTTTCTATCTATATATTTATATGCAATATCCTTATAGTATCTACTTTATGTTATGTAATGGCTTGTGTGTAATAAAGCGAATTAATATTAAACATTGTTTCATGTCTGGTTCCTTGTTTTTTCTAAGAGTAAGTGCATTTGTTTCTTTTTTTACTTACATGTCATAACAAATAATATTATTACATTATACATGAAAAAGAGTTTTAAAACCAGCATAATTGTTTTGCTATATTATGCTAGTAACATGGTAGATTCTACTAGTGAATGTGTTTTCATTGAAAGACATTGGAAAATAACTTAAATCCAGTTAAGTTGTATTACAACGTATTTTGGTTCTTGGAAAATGTGTTTGGTCTGTTCTGTGTTTCAGTTCCCAAGCATTTACGACAGTGTAATTACCTGGCCTGGAACCCAGTTAATCACAATCTGGTATGTTAATACCTCAATACAATCTCTGTGTTTAGCTTGTTAGTCTCCTTCTTTGTTTGGTTTATCATCTCACCAACAAATTCATTTATCTGGAGACAGTGTCACTGTATAGCATGCCATGAACACCTGGGATGATACCACAACTAGATGCATTATCCTGATGCCAGGCTGACAGGTTGTGCAGCTACTTTTATGATTGTTTGAGCGTTATTAATGGTGCTGTATTGCTGCCATTTTAAATGTCTTTGTTATGTCACTGTCAGGGTTTGAACAAGGGCCTCCTGCACTCTGCCCATTGCATTACCTGATCTAGTTTGCCTTGTTAGATCTTGATCATTAATTCTAAACAATATTTGCATTATTAAAAATTTGTAAAAACATTCACACTTGCCAGACTCCTAGGTATCATTTTGTTTTTAGGCATAATTTCAACCCTTTTGCATGTATTCACTTCAAAATTTGGAAATTAATACCTTACAAGATGAAGAAGTGCAGGGGATACATTCTTCACTGTAGCTCATCAATTCTTGAGATACCCTCCTTTGTTGTTTTTCTGCCAAAAAAGAATTCAACTATTCTATGATAACAACTTCAGTGCAGGCAACACAGGTGTTGTAAAATAATGTGGAGATTAAAATATATGCCAAGCCTTTTTTGAAGTTCACACATGATGTAGAGAAGTGGCACTAAACATTCATATTAGTTGACCAATGGTCAAGTGAAATATAACAGAGGCTACACCCTCAACACGCATGCAGGTAGTGCCCCTGAATGTCGATGTGTTTATTTGTATGTTGAAATAACTTATTAGCATATATATGCCCTAAGCCTATTTAGTATGTTAAAAAGATGGCTATGGGTGGCTATAGAAGTGTTTCTGCGATTGTGCGTTTTATGCATGTCTGATGATGTAAATTCAGCACAACATTACAGTTGTGAGGAGTCTGGTGCATGTTGTGTGCATGTATGTATGTATTGATCAGTTTATTATGTACAGTACACTAGAGAGACTTTTGAGATTGTAAATTAAGAATTTGCTTTCTTCTTGATTGATCATATAGTTAGCTGAGGGTTTGGACAAACACCGAAATGACTGTTGTGTGAGCATCTGGGATGTGAACCAGCGACCCAACGCAGACCTGTATGAGAGACAGCGATATACCACTTCTCTCTCAGAGAATGCAATTTTCAAACCTTGCCTTGATTTTGGTAAATGTTTTATTTCCTGTTTATTTGCTCTTAATGACATTGAGAATACTTTTTACAAAAGTAAATAATGTTTTGCATATATAGTCAAACATATGCTAGCATAGGTGTTTAGAGCAGCCACCATGGTGCAATTGGCCAGTTCAGGTCCTCACAAGTAACTTGTTCTTTATCATCACATCAGTGGTAACATGTCTTCTTGGGCATGTGGTGAGCTTGATTGGGCAGTATTTTTAATGTAATGAATGGAGTATTCTTTGCTGCTTTATTGGTTTATACAAGTTTTTCTGTCCTGGCATTGGTTAACATTATTGCAAAAGTTAATTTCTAAAATAACAACTTTTGAAGATTTTACTTCAAACTTGCAATACTTGTTTTCATTGAAAAGTTTATCCTGTTTTAATCTATAGCCATTACAGTATATCTTTAGTACTCTCTTAACATATACCTGTAGTTATTAGCAATTAAATTAAGATAGACTTTTAATATTTGTAGCAGGCTACAGGTAAAGTAACTTCTATGTACCACTGAGGTGTAAAAAGTTTATATGAAATGAATCCTTAATTATCATACAGCCTTTTTATCCCCTAGGTATGGGTGAAACCACGTCATCATTTGCCTGGTTTCCCAAGCAGCCTAGTGTGTTTGTGTCTGGAATGAACCAGAAATGTCTCCGACTGTATGACATCCGAGGTATAGTCTGCTTATCTGCTAGTATTGATAAAGCATTCATTATTTAAACTTGATCAAGGCTAAATTGAGTAGAAAGCTTAACCATTTTGCAACATAAGGGTTAATGCCTGATGGTTGTATATAACATTAATATTGTAGTTTGTATGTCTGCTGGTAATGTATAAATATCTAACCTCAGATTGTGCTCATTTCAAGTAGAAGGCTTTCTATTGCGTATGATTGTTTTAATGACTGTTAAGTGTATGACATAAATGGTAAAGCTAACAAGACGTGTCATCTTGATATTAAACGTAGGAAAGACTTGATGCAGTAGAAGTTTAAACCACTATGTACTTTATTATATTTTAATGTCTGTTAGCTGTATGATAATAAATATACAGTTGATGTCTATTGTAAGGCAATACATGAATATACCCCATTTAAATGAGTTGTGTTTAAATCCATTTAACACAAAAAACAATCATTTGTAAATATATTTGTATTTCCAGAACCATCAAAGCCATATCTTGTGACACACACCAAGTTAGTGAGTGGAACCTGCACAGACACACTAGATGAAACTCGGGTGGCCTCATATTGTGAGGTGGGTGCCTGGTGTTAATTTTCTGCATGTTACAATAGTAACCTTTATGCTGTTTTCTTAAAGTTGAATTGAAAAAATAATTTTATGTTCACATTAATAAAACAGGTGTACCTGCATGACCAACAGTAAAACAATTTATGCCATATAAATAGATAAATTAAGTATTTATTTTGACACGATGTATGTTTGATTAAAGGTCTGGGCAAGATATTTCATGTGGGGAGATTTTCCAGCTATCCAGAGGAGCACAGGTAGTTCTACTCAGACATACAAAAAGTCTTGGTTTTTGCTGAGGTTTTGCTCCACTAATAACTGGCTTAATGCTTGCTAGTAGGACCATAAATGTGTTGGTGCGTTGTAACAAAAAGATACACAACACAAAAAGAATTGATGGCAAAAACTGCATGTATTGTAGCCTTCTCTATAATTACTCTTGAGTACCAGGGGGTGTCTCATTACATTATTCACAGAGATAGTTAACTTTAATCTAAAGTATAACAAATACATTTTCTATCTTTAAGATAACATCTATTTTGATTTTATTTCATGTATCAAATTTTCATTTTGACGTTAATATGTTTATTTTATTTGTACATTCAGGCAACCGTAGCAGTTTGGGATGTGAGAGTTTTTGACAAACCTGTATCCTTTATGCTTAACTTGTACTGCCATTATCACATTGACTTTGTTTAAGTCATATCGTGATCATAGCAAACAAACATAACTTTTGTTTCTTTTTTTAAATGAAATTCATTATAATTCTGATATTTTTATGCAATATTCTTTTATTTCTTTTATTGGACCTTATTGCAATAAGGTATTACTAGAAACTTCTAGATTAATTGAACAATGATGTATATTTTTATGCTCCGCGAAAACTTTCGGGGGAGCATATAGTCGCCGCCTTGTCCGTCCGTCCGTCCGTCCGTCAGTCCGTCCGTCCGTCCCATTCGTGTCCGGCCCATAACTTCGTTATTTGAAGTCGAATTTCGAAACTATTTCACAGAAATGACCACCATGTTGAGACAAAGTCGCGCGCAACATTTGGGTCCCTACCTTGAAGGTCAAGGTCACAGCGTGACCATGCAGCCAAATCGTGTCCGGCCCATAACTTCGTTATTTGAAGTCGGATTTCGAAACTTTTTCACAGAAATGACCACCATGTTGAGACGACGTGTCGCGCGCAACATTTGGGTCCCTACCTTGAAGGTCAAGGTCACAGCGTGACCTTGCAGCCAAATTGTGTGCGGCCCATAACTTCGTTATTTGAAGTCGGATTTCGAAACTATTTCACAGAAATGACCACCATGTTGAGACGACGTGTCGCGCGCAACATTTGGGTCCCTACCTTGAAGGTCAAGGTCACAGCGTGACCTTGCAGCAAAATCGTGTCTGGCCCATAACTTCGTTATTTGAAGTCGGATTTCGAAACTATTTCACAGAAATGACCACCATGTTGAGACGACATGTTGCGCGCAACATTTGGGTCCCTACCTTGAAGGTCAAGGTCACAGCGTGACCTTGCAGAAAAATCGTGTCCGGCCCATAACTTCGTTATTTGAAGTCGGATTTCGAAACTATTTCACAGAAATGACCAACATGTTGAGACGATGTGTCGCGCGCAACATTTGGGTCCCTACCTTGAAGGTCAAGGTCACACCGCGACCTTGCAGAAAAATCGTGTCCGGCCCATAACTTCGTTATTTGAAGTCGGATTTCGAAACTATTTCACAGAAATGACCAACATGTTGAGACGACGTGTCGCGCGCAACATTTAAGTCCCTACCTTGAAGGTCAAGGTCACACCGTGACCTTGCAGCAAAATCGTGTCCGGCCCATAACTTTGTTATTTGAAGTCGGATTTCGAAACTATTTCACAGAAATGACCACCATGTTGAGACAACGTGTCACGCGCAACATTTGGGTCCCTACCTTGAAGGTCAAGGTCACAGCATGACGTTGCAGTGAACTTGTGTCCTGCCGTTATCTTCGTTATTTGAAGTCGGATTTCGAAACTTTCACAGAAATGATCACCATGTTGAGACCTCAATATTCATACAACTAACCTTTTTTTGTGACAAAGTACCCATTCGGGGAGCATCACCCGTCTCTGACGGCCTCTTGTCTTCACTAGTTATGTCTCTGAAGGGCTGCAGAAAGCTGTCACACTGTCCCTCCAACCTTTTGTTTGTCCATTCATTCTGTGTGCTTCCCTAATCTAGTGGTACCATTATTTGCCCATAGTATTGAAAGCATATTTGATGTACAATTTAATTGCCTTTTGTATTTGAATTATGGCTTTTGGCTTATTATATCTTGCCTGAAAAATTGATTTTTTTTTATAGTATTTAACTAAATACTAAGGATTGTAGATAAATAATGTTTTTGCATAAATATGCAAATAAAATTGCAAATACTTAAAAATGATGTCTATCAAACAGCAATTGAAATGTCCTGTCACACACTTATCTTTAAACAGCTGCATAACTATGCATTATATGCCTGTAATTGAAATCACAGGTAAATTGAGGCTCAAAGTGGCGATTGCTTATGAATAGACTTCTGGGACACTGCTATCAAAATTGTATTTCAAAAAAATATCAGATATTTTTACTGATGTAGCACATTCTTAAGCAATCATAATGTAAATCTACTTTAAAACTTGGTAAAATTTTATTTATTTATTTATTTATTGGGTTTATCGTCCCACCAACAGTAAAATTGTGTATAAAGGTGATGAATCATAATGCATATTGATCTAAATCACCTTCTTGAAATTTAGGTTGAATTTTATTTATTTTAAAATAACCAGTACCCAGTAAAAGTAGGGAGTAAAATACTACCCAATTCATCAAATAATTATCTCTAGCCATGGGTGTAACTTGCAGTCTTTTTAGTAAAACAATCTTTTAAAATCTATATGTCATGTTTTTTGTATTCCTGTTGTTTATTTAGCACACATTGCTCTCAATTAAACTTTAACACATAAACAGATCATAACCTTACCTACAGACAAAAATGTTCTGAAGATCAAATGGTGTACTCTCAGGTAATAAACTTGTAACCTTCATGTTTATGTAGCACTCAGCATTTACGATCTTAGCTGCAGCTATTTTGTATCTTTTTTTCCAGCATACAACGGTACATTTAAACAATCATTTGATGTTTACTTAACATTTGAATCAATACATTTACTTAATGTAAGTACACACAAATATGTTTATACAAAACACCATTTTATACCTAAAATTTATGTTATCTTATTTCATTCGTTTTTACTTGAAGTTTTCATTTGTTGTTACCATCTTTTTTCACACTCACACATACAAACATACATATACATTTACATTCTGTACAGGCATTTGTCTTTCATACAAGGAGTTATATTCCTTGCAATCTAAGTTTTTGGTTAAAGTAAAAACAAAAACTATTTTAACAGAAATGTTACAAAATAAATGATCACTAGCAATATCTACTTCCACTAAAATAGCTGGACATCGTTATAATGACCATAAGTGTGTTGTGATCTTTTTCTAAAACAAAAATGAACAAAACAAGATACAATAAATCATAATTATTGCAAAACATATAGTTATGTTTAGGTCTAAATACCTAAATAAAGATTGTTCTTGTATGCAAGACTAGTGTGCTAGCATTTCTCACCCATAAAAATGCTATTATGAAGCTATTTATGTCATGATATTGCATTGAAATCACCACTGTCATTGATAATCATATATGCTGCAAGTTTAAAGCCTTTTAAAGCAACAACATTATTAACATGTTAAAGTATCCAGATTAATAGCATTTTTAATCATAAATGTTAATACATTTTAAAGCAGCAAAGTTAATAGCATTTTAAAGTAACAAATTTAAAAGTGTTAGGAAGACTGTAAATAGTACTTTAAATCAACAAAATTAATAGCATTTTAAAGCAACACAAACCAAGAATGCCTGACTGTTTGTGTCTGCAGGACGGGTGTTCTAGCAGTCCTTATACATGAGAGCCCCATTGTAAAATTGTATGATATCCGCCACTCCCTCACTGGAACTGACGAGTTTGAGCCCGCCATCTTTGAGCGATGTATTCAACGTAGGTAGATTTTATTGTTATAGCTTCAATTAATCTGTAGACAGTGATTTCAATTATAAACTTTTTATGCTATCTAATGTTCAATGTTTAATATATGTTTAATAATCATTTTTTAATTGGACTGATTTGTTTTCTTTTTGGGGTTTACAAAATAATTGTCTCCCTGTAAAAATTGACTCTTGTTTTACACAATATCAGTATGATATTGTATTATCAGTCAGTATTCAGCACTGTTTACATTATGTTTTTGGATATTGGTTACTTAACACCCTGAAAATACACACGGCATCAACTCATACTTAAATGCCACTTAACGTTTATTTTGGGAGAGCAGAGAAAATGATTATTGGTCAATAGTTTATTATAAACAGTTTTAAACACTATATTGCTTCTCTACTGTTCATTTTCCTAGATGAACCAGTACTCAGTTTGTAATATCTTAGGGCAGTTCATACTGAGTTGCCTCCCAAGGACTTACATCTCTTCACAGGTCTGGTTAAGCCAGGCACCAGCTGATCACTAGTCACAGATTTTCACTGATTCACATAGGCAAAAACTTTGGGAAAGTTTTAAGTCTGACATAACATAGGCAAAAACTTTGGGAAAGTTTTAAGTCTGACATAATCTATTATGATATACTTGTGCATCCTTTTTTAAAGGGCAGGCAATAAATCACTAATCTTTTTGTGTGTACCATATATTATATATTTTCTAATTACCAGTAGACATGTACTATGTCTGGATATTACCCAATATTAGGTAAAATATGTTTTGAAATTAATTGTTTATGAAATCAAAGCCGTGCCCAGCAATAGAAAAAAAAGATGTGTTTGTCCACTTCCCAGCTGACAGACATCAGAACATTGCCCACTTTGCCTGGCACCCTCTCTTGGAAAACCATATGATGACAGTGACAACAACAGGCACACTCAAGAACAACCAGATCTTTGAAAAACTGCCCATTGTGCGTACAATTTAAATTATTCTTTCATTTAGATTTAGATAATAAAAAGAAACATTGTGTATTCTTTTTTTGTACAGTAATTTTTTTATTGTCTTTAGAGGAAACTTTTTTGTAAAAAGTACATTTGGAGTATCCTAATTAAAAGTAGTATGGAGGCATTTTACTTTTATACTCATTCTCAGGGTACATTTTTAATAGCAAAACAGTTTTGAAACTTTATTTTTTTGTCAGCTTCATTCTGGTAACATCTGATTGGTCAGATTGTAAATCTTAAGCTATATAAATGATACAAAAAATGCTCCCCAAAAATATACCATTATATTTATTTGTAAAATAATGTGATCTTCAGATCAGGTAGTAACCCAGTGGTGTTTTGTTTTCAGAGTTTGTCCCCAGCTATGGACCTTGGATGGGTGTTTGGTCGAAAAGTGTTGATGACAAATACAGGTTCACAAGACATGTCCATGAAGATGAAAGAAAGAGCTCTCAGAGGTTATGGTCTACATGTAGGTATATTCTAAAGGGAAAGATTGTGTTAACCCTGGTTTATGACCTTCTAGTTTTAACAAGTTCCAATTAACAATATCATTATGCATATATTTTATAACACAATGATCATTATCATTTTATCAAGGCAATAAGGCCGTATGAAAATGGGTATCATACATAGTTGTTACGATGATTATGGATATGATTTTATTGTCATTAAAGCCATAACACCAAGTATAATATTAAATCCAAATGATTTTATGTCCATGTTAAAATGTCATATTTTATTTGATTGGCTTATCATTGTAAGATTTGACCTGCATTTGGTTTGTTTTCTATATTTTGTTTTCTGTTACCATTGCAGAATGAAAATCTATGGCATAATGCTGTGGTCATGGCTGAAGAACCACATCTGCATGCCCTCTGGCACTGGCTGGATTGTATCCTTGTTTTAATGACTAAAACCTTGTAATTATATCTTTGCTCCACTTTTTGATAGTCAGATTTATTTACACTGGACTTTATGATAGTCAGATTTATTTTTACTGGACTTGTTAGTATTAAGCCTAGTTGCACATATCTTGCATGTCTTCTTCAGGTGGATTTTAACTGAGTTATGGCCCATTTTTATATCTATGGATTATATTACAGGAATGTTGAAAAGCAGTATCTAGGGGAATTCGTCATCTTCATCATTTGTTTGTTTGTAGCTACTCTTTTTAGCGCACCTGAGCACAACGTGCTCAATGGGAGCGTTTGTGTTACCGCTTGGTCCGGTGTCTGGCGTCCGTTGTCAACATTTTAGCTGGTGAACAGACTGGAGGCCACAGTTTTTATCCAATCTTCATCAAACTTAGTCAGAACGTATGGTTCCATAAAATCTTGGATGAGTTCATTATTGGGACAGCTGGGGTCAAAAAAGTAGGTCACTAGGTCAAATCTTAGAAATAGCTTGTAAACACACTAGAGGCCACATTTATAGGCCAATCTTCATCAAACTTGGTCAGAATGTTTGTCTACATGAAATGTTGGATGTGTTGATTATTAGGTCACCTGGGGTTAAAAGTTGGTCAATAGGTCAAATCTTAGAAAAAAACTTGTGAACACACTAGAGACCACATTTATCGCCCAATCTTCACCAAACGTAGTCAGAATGTTTGTCTGCATGAAATCTTGGTTAAGTTCCTAACTGGGTCACGTGGGGTCAAAAAGTAGGACACTAGGTCAAATCTTAGAAAAAGCTTGTGAACACACTAGAGGCCACATTTATAGACCAATCTTCATCAGACTTTGTCAAAATGTTTGTCTGCATAGAATCTTGGATGAGTTCGTTATTGGATCACATGGGGTCCAAAATTAGGTCAATTTGTTAAATTTTAGAAAAAAGCTTGTGAACACACTAGATGCCCTATTTATAGCCCAATCTTCACCAAACTTGATCATAATGTTTGTCTGCAAATAATCTTGGATGAGTTCATAACTGGGTCACGTGGGGTCCAAAAGTAGGTCAGTAGGTCAGAATGTCTGCATAAAATCTTGGATGAGGTTATTATTGGGTCATGTTGCCATTATGAAATCTTGCATATGTTTTGAAGTGGGTCATGTGGATTCAGTAGGTTACTTGGTAAAATTCTAGAAAATGTTATCAACCCAGTGGCCACAGTAATGGTCCAATCTTCACCAAAGATTTCTAAAGTAAATAACTCTTAATTACTTGATGCCAGATTTGAGCCTTCTTAAAGCCTTTGTTATCTAGGTGAACGATTGAAGGCCATTATATCCCTCTTGTTATTTATTGTATCATTTTATGTTGTCATGATCATGATACTTGGCATATTGTCTGAATAATCTTAAATATGCAGTTTAATGTAAGTAGGTTAGTCACATATTTAACTTTTTGTTAACACCTGTGTAAGTGTCGGCATCACTTCTGTCCACATGTTTGTGCTCGCTCCTCATTGCCTGTTGCCCTGGTATTGGGTCTTATCATTATTTTACTAATCTTATGTCTGTCATTGTCAATAGTTTGGTCATCTATTAAAGTTTCTCACCTTATGTGTTCTTAGTGCTGAGGAGGAGTTATCGATTACCCTCTCCTCTTGTTTCCCCCATTATTCAGCCTTAACTTCCATGTCAGTATCTGCATCCCTGCTGCGTGCTGAAGATGGTGTGTCCAGGAAGGGGTATCGTATGTCCAGGTTTGTGGGGGTCATTGATGTTCTGGGACTCGAAATGCTGGAACAACCCAGCGGGTTGGCCAACAACTCATGGCAGTATCCAGATGGTTCACGCAGCAACACCCGAGAGAGGATCCTTGTCAATCAGTACAGGAGTGAGACAAGGTGCGTCAATACGGCCATTTGACTTTCTACACATTTCTGTGTAAACATACTTCTGAAATTATGTATTTCACACTTTTTAAGTTGGTATTACAACTTTATCTTGCCATTCTTGCTAACTAAGAAAAAGACATGTTTAATGTGTCCGAATTTTACCAAAATATATTGTGATTATTTTAAATCTTAAAAGATCTTTGAAAAGATACCTTAAAAAAGCTACCTTCAATACCTTAACCTTTAAAAGGTCTGATTAATTGTGGCTTTAGAAATTTAAAAACCTAAAAATAAGAAAGCTTTATAGTAAAGTTGATTTGGATCATCTCCTTTTCCAGGTCGCGCGCCCTTCAGCTATGTGGCTGGTGGTATGACAGTAAGGATGGTGGAGATCCCCTCACACAGCTGCTGGAAAAGTGAGATGATTGTTAGATTGATTTGTGGGGTTGTTTTAACGTTAGTATTATCACAGTCACAGATGGTATCCACATAACAACCTGTAAGCCTAGAACTATATTTACATTGTCATGTTTGGCTTGAAAGAGGATAGTGCCAAATGCAAACCTAAGGTGTGGTCAGCTGGACATATAGAACCACATGGGCACCACAGGTCAGCTGGGTGTATAAAACCACAAGGGCACCACAGGTCAGCTGGGCGTATAAAACTATCAGGGCACCACAGGTCAGCTGGACATATAGAACCACCAGGGCACCACAGGTCAGCTGGGCATAAAAAACCATCGGGGCACCACAGGTCAGCTGGGTGTATAAAACCACCAGGGCACCACAGGTCAGCTGGGTGTATAAAACCACCAGGGCACCACAGGTCAGCTGGACATATAGAACCACCTGGGCACCACAGGTCAGCTGGGCATATAAAACCATCAGGGCACCACAGGTCAGCTGGGCATATAAAACCATCGGGGCACCACAGGTCAGCTGGGTGTATAAAACCACCAGGGCACCACAGGTCAGCTTGGTGTATAAAACCACCAGGGCACCACAGGTCAGCTGGACATATAGAACCACATGGGCACCACAGGTCAGCTGGGTGTATAAAACCACCAGGGCACCACAGGTCAGCTGGACATATAGAACCATCAGGGCATTACAGGTCAGCTGGGCGTATAAAACTATCAGGGCACCACAGGTCAACTGGACATATAGAACCACCAGGGCACCACAGGTCAGCTGGGCATAAAAAAACCCATCAGGGCACCACAGGTCAGCTGGGCGTATAAAACCATCAGGGCACCACAGGTCAGCTGGGCATATAAAACCATCGGGGCACCACAGGTCAGCTGGACATATAGAACCACCAGGGCACCACAGGTCAGCTGAACGTATAGAACCACCAGGGCACCATAGGTCAGCTGGACTTATAGAACCATCAGGGAACCTCAGGTCAGCTGGACATATAGAACCATCAGGGCACCACGGGTCAGCTGGACCTATAGAACCATCAGGGCACCACAGGTCAGCTGGGTGTATAAAACCACCTGGGCACCACAGGTCAGCTGGGTGTATAAAACCACTAGGGCACCACAGGTCAGCTGGACATATAGAACCACCTGGGCACCACAGGTCAGCTGGGTGTATAAAACGACCTGGGCACCACAGGGCAGCTGGACATATAGAACCACCTGGGCACCACAGGTCAGCTGGGTGTATAAAACCACCAGGGCACCAAAGGTCAGCTGGGCGTATAAAACCATCGGGGCACCACAGGTCAGCTGGACATATAGAACCACAGGTCAGCTGAACGTATAGAACCACCAGGGCACCACAGGTCAGCTGGACTTATAGAACCATCAGGTAACCTCAGGTCAGCTGGACATATAGAACCATCAGGGCACCACGGGTCAGCTGGACATATAGAACCATCAGGGCACCACAGGTCAGCTGGACTTATAGAACCACCTGGGCACCACAGGTCAGCTGGACATATAAAACCATCAGGGCACCACAGGTCAGCTGGACATGTAGAACCACCTGGGCACCACAGGTCAGCTGGACTTATAGAACCATCAGGTAACCTCAGGTCAGCTGGACATATAGAACCATCAGGGCACCACGGGTCAGCTGGACATATAGAACCATCAGGGCACCACAGGTCAGCTGGACTTATAGAACCATCAGGTAACCTCAGGTCAGCTGGACATATAGAACCATCAGGGCACCACGGGTCAGCTGGACATAGAACCATCAGGGCACCACAGGTCAGCTGGACTTATAGAACCACCTGGGCACCACAGGTCAGCTGGACATATAAAACCATCAGGGCACCACAGGTCAGCTGGACATACAGAACCACCTGGGCACCATGGGTCAGCTGGACATGTAGAACCACCTGGGCACCACAGGTCAGCTGGTCATATAGAATCACCTGGGAACCACAGGTCAGTTGGACTTAGAACCACCAAGGCACCACATTTCAGCTGGTCATATAGAACCACCAGGGCACCACATTTCAGCTGGTCATATAGAACCACCAGGGCACCACAGGTCAGCTGGACATATAGAACCACCAGGGCACCACATTTCAGCTGGTCATATAGAACCACCAGGGTACCACAGGTCAGCTGGACATATAGAACCATCAGGGCATTTCAGGTCAGCTGGTCACATAGAACCTGGAGGGCACCACAGGTCAGCTGGAAGACCTTGGGATATAGATATACCCACAAACCCATGTGATGAGGAACTGAGGAGTAAAACGTCAATGACTCTAACTGCTCAGCCACAGACACCCCTGTAAAATGTAGCTGCAAAATATTATTAAACAAATGTATTACCAGTATTCAATGACTAAGGAATTCTTCCTTTTCTTGATATCAGTGATGCCTCTATTTTCAGTCTTGTGAATACCAATAAGGAGTATGAGAGAGCTGCGGCCATTGCACTCTTCAATCTGAAGATTGGAAAAGCCCTGGAGATATTGAGCTCTCCTCAGGCTGTAGAAGGTAAGAGAATGGGAAGATTTCTTGTCAATTTTACCTGTCAGTTGCATACATCTATCAGGTTCCATGATTTCTAAATGTTTAAAAGCATAATTTTTAAGTGATTAAATTTTGCAGAGATGTACCCTTATTAATAATTGGTAAGGCAAGTCTAGCATGAGCTCTATCAAAGCTCCAGAAGTGCTGTCTTATAGCTAAGCCATATTTAGCTCTTTCAGTATATTGCTTGTATGAAGTCCCTGACTTGGTCTTACAAATATGCTTTAATGTTTCTTATAAGTGATTCTCTTGCATTCGTTAATCCAGAGAACCAAGGATTGACAGCTGTAGCTATGGCACTGGCTGGTTTCACAGAAGAAAGGAACGCCATGTGGCGGAAAACCTGCTGCGATCTAAGGAACACGTTCAGAAATCCCTACCTTCGTGCCATGTTTGCATTCTTGGCCTGTGATAAAGAGAACTATGAAGAGGTTCTGGTGAGTGGTAAATTTTAAGATAAAGATGTTTTTTTCATGATTTGCTTCATTTCTCTGCCCAACTATACAAAGCTGGTATTAATAAGAGTCGACCAATCAACAGCTACACTTGAAATTAACTATTCTCTGGGACCTGACCGGTCAGAGAGCCTTTTTTTTTTGCACATGACCTCGTGTTAACATTTGACAAATCCTACAAATAGAGGAATGGCATGGAGCAATTTTGATCAGTTATTTCAAATAGTTTAAAAGTTTTAATGCTAGGATATTTTGTTGACAGCACAGAGTGCAAATCCTGAATTTGATTTTTCTGTAAATCAAAATAATAGCATTCTGTATAACCTTTAATATATTATATACTCATTGTTGTATAAAACAAGTTGAAGTATGACATAACTGGATACAAATTACCAGATTGCATTTATTTGATACTAAAATGTGTGTCAGAGTTGACCGAAGATCTGTCAGAGGTATAGTTAAACTGGCTTTATGGATCTGCCAAAGTTTTCTTAAGCAGCCCTTGTCACGTTTATTGCTGTATTAGATATTTTTTTACCCTGAAATTAAAGAAAAGAAATAACAGTAAAGAAAGAGATAATAATAAATTATATTAAAGATTTTGTTAAATAGTTTTCTAAAAGCAATTTTTCAGTTGCATGACATTTTTTGAATGCAAAGTTTATTAAGATAGTTGGATATAATTGGTTATTAGAACAGTTCTAGCCCTTTTCGAAAGCACACTGTCATGTAAATTAAAAGATTGTTAACATACAAGGTTATTCATGTAAATACTAGATAATCCTTTTTTGTAACTTAACTCTAAGCTTGTATAACATGTCTGTATTAGGCCCAGGCAAATAGTGTAGCCTAGATTAGTTAGGTCCCTGCTGGGAGCTGTCTGATCGCGATAACACTACTTGGTGCTAAGTCTCTGTTAATACGTCTTGTCATGATTGTATGAAGTTATTAGCAAAAACCTAACCATAAGTATGAGTTATTTACAAATACAATAGGGTAATAGTTATTTATCTTTTTCCCCTCCTTTTCAGAAGAGTATCATAAAATTGTTAGAATTTACAAAGAATTTCACTAATAAATCATTGAATTTATGTATTCAGACAGAAGAACCTGGGATGGCTGTCAAGGATAGGGTAGCTTTTGCCTGCATCTACCTCAGTGACAGCAAGGTATGTAGAACCAGTGAGAGCTAAGTTATGGGACATTTTTTCACACTTTTTGTGCCATTTCTTTGCCAAGTCAGTTTTATTTTACTTTGATATACATGTATACCATAAATTTACTGGAGCTATGTTTTTCATTAAGGTGAACATAGTAGTTGATAGTGTAGTTAGAAGAAGACCCCAGATGAGTAAATGAGTCAAACTTCCACCACTCTTTAGGTTAGCTTACATAACTTATAAGATAAAAGAACTGACTAATGCAACTTTTTGTGCCTCTTCTAGTGTTGAGTAAAAGTATGAGCATTATTTTTATAAAATTTAAATTTATGTGTGATAAAAAATGAAAAAGTAGAACCAGGCTAGACAAAATCAATAATCACTATTTTTTGCAAGTATTTTTACTACATTAAATTATTATTAAAACATTACATGATGTTTATTGTTTTTCAGCTGAACATTTACTTGGAAGAATTAAGTCAGAAGTTGAAACTGAGTGGAAACCTAGATGGACTTCTCCTTACAGGTATGTATTTTATATATCCTATTTATGATATTATTTATTTCTTCAAAAGTTGTATAACATTGTTAACTTCAATTTTCGAGGGGAAAATGGGGAGCTTTTGTCCATTACTTAGAAAAAATGGAACACACTGTCTTCAGATTGTTCTTATTTAAACATTATTGAGTGTTAGACACACAATTCTTTTTAATCTGTATTTTTTATACATCTGAGAAAGGAAAATGACAGAAAGGTAGCAATTTTTTTTTTAAAAAGTGCATTAAGTGTCAAAATAACCTGTTTGTATGATCTTTATCATGTCACAACATGTTACCTTTAAAACTGTCTTCTTTTTTTTAAATTTTGATTAACGTAGGACGTTAGTTTCACTCACCTTTATTTTATACTGGATTGAGAAAATAATCTACTTAAATTAAAATGCAGTCTTTAGCAAAGGGAAATATTATCAAATAGATTACGGGGATAAGAATTTATACTTATTGCTGATAAATCTACAAATACAATGGAAGAACTGATAAACTGTTTAATGCAATGGCTGCTATCACATTTCTACACTTTATCATCATCGTCAGGTCTAACTGGAGCTGCTGGACTGGAGCTCCTGGGTAACTATGTGGACATGACCACTGACATCCAGACTGCCAGCCTGGCCATCGTCTACACGGCTCCCAGCGACCTTACCCGGGATGAGAGGGTTGCCACATGGATAGAGAGGTAGCAGCATTGTTGTGTTATGAGGTGGTGGCATTGTTTATGCTGATAGCATGTTATTGGTGTAGCCATGCCATGCTTCATGGATAGAGAGATGGTGGCATTGTTTGTGCTGATAGGATGTTATTTTTTATCCATGCTCCATTCATGTGTGTTTCATGCTGATTTTTTGTACAGGTGTATTTCATACTAAATGATTACTTATTTCCTACCACTTCTTACATAGGTATAGATGTATACTTGGAAACATAGCAGCAAATTTTGTAGAATTCTAATCTGACATTTTCCAGATGTAGCTGGCCAGATATACACTGTTAATCAGTCACTGCAGTTTAGGCCATACATTTTTGGCTTCATCTTTGTATTCTAAGTTACTTATGTCCCTATTTTAACCCTTGTCATCTTGTTAGCCTAATATGTTTACTTTCTTTTTCTTTCTTTTTTTTTGTTATATTGCACCTTCAATATTATATCTATATTAGCGACCTCCAGCTAATTATAAGTGTATGAAAACATCAGATTTATATCTGGATAAAACTCCAGCTAGATAACCTACCTACATGAAAGTTCTTGCCTTGACCAGGACTTGAATCCATGCAGTGAAGGGCTAAGGAGATACAGGTCCACACCTTAAATCACTTGGTCATTGGCTCCTTCTTTAATCTTCTATAACGTTAAAAATGAACAATTTTCTGATTATAATTTGTCAGACTAATTGCTTTAAATTTTCTCAGTATAATGAATATTAATTTGTTTTGTTCTATGTTGCAGTTACAGATCACTACTAGACACCTTCCAGTTGTGGCACCTTAGGTAGGCTAAATCATGTTGATAATTTCATTTTCATGACACACCATATACAAGCCAGCAAATTTACTCAATTAAGACTGCTGGTACTTGATTCTATTATCTATCTCAATTTGATTTGCATTTGCTAAGCAGTGGCTTGCTTTCAGTATGTCATTTTCTACTTGTTTCTTCATTTTCTCCTTAGAATACGTTGGTCATCTATTTACTTATATTAAATGGTGTACATCACTTTGCATAAGTCACATTAAAACATATGATGTTAAAGTCATTGACAGTTTCATTAAGCGATACATTACCAAATTAAGTAAACTGGTACAATGTCATCTTCTGTCTATTCAGCAATAACATTTATGTGGTTATTGCTGTCGTTTTACTGATGATTTTCTAAAGAAACAATGGTTTATAAATGTATAAGAGTAAATATGATGAATGTATGATGACTTTTTAGGTTCATGTTAAATTCAGAAGTAATAGAAAATAATTCTTGTGTAATCCTGACAATAACACTGTGTATTATGGACTGTTCCAAAGGTGTTGCTGAAGTCTGTTTACATACGTTAACTTATCTGGTCAGTGTAAGCTTAATAAGTAAATGGTTGGCTTACTTTATACAAAAGAACATGTACTTGGGCAGTAAGCAAAGAATAGAAAATTATGTTATTTTTTTAACAAGAACATTAAAAAGTAAGGAAGCCATCAATTGTAAAAAATGTTCCTCTTTTATTATCAGGGCCAAGTTTGATATTATCCGTCACTCCATTGATAACATTCGTGTACAAGGTCAGGCATTTGTGAGCTGTAACTATTGTGGCAAATCAGTTGCCTGCAACATGACCTCGGCATCAAGGTCACGACAAAGCAACTACAGCATGCTCCCTCCCACCAACAGACCCAAGGTAGGCCACTCTTGTGGTTTCACATCCTTTCAGGAGTATATTAGATGTTTAGTAATATGTTCTGTATATCTGTTGTATGAGAGTGGGTTGATAAATAAATAAATTAAAAAAAAAATGCAAATTTTAAATGATTTGTGGCAACTTTAATGGATTTAGAGGCTGAATATACACATTGATTTGATCTTTTAATCTGGAGTTCTTCTATTGGCAGTTTTAGCCTTGTCAAAAGCTAAACAACCTTGATGTTTAGAGGGGTGGACAGTTACCGGTACTATCTGTATATCTCACTGTATTTACCCATGCATAGAAATATATGCAGTAAAATTTTTGTATTGTTACTTCTTATCTAAATGTATTTAATAGTGAATTATTTTAAGTTTATTGCTTATTTTTTGTTTCACAGTTCAGTTAAAGCATTTACAAGAACAAGAAAAAATATTCATCTTATCAGATCTGTTCACAGATCACATGCTGCCCTGGATGTAGGAAACCCTTACCTCGCTGCGCCCTCTGTCTTACAAACATGGGCACACCCTCTGGGTTAGGACTGTGTCAACTGAATGAAAACACAGGTAAGAAAGAAGTACCATTCATTCGTCTCATTTTATAGACTTCTCCTGGGACCACTAAAACAAATAAGGTCACCTATTAGAGTTGCACAGTATTACTGTCAAACCAGTGAGCTTGTTTGTTCAACTCATAGCTTTTATAAACTGTTAGAAAGAAGAATTGTTACGGAAATGTCAGTGATATGTCAGAAATTCCTACCTTGTTGACGAAAGTTAAATTTAACCCATTCATTCATAATGCACGTATATAATTGTGAAAATTCACCTAATTTTTGTTCTTCTTTGAAACAGTGTAACGTATATCTAAAACATGTATGTTCAGCTTATAATTAAAGATCCTAGGCTAGACAAGTCTACAAAAAACTCAGAGCTGTGTAGATTTCTACTGAAGATAAAAAGTAATTATTGTCAGTGCTTTACAAAGGTGCAAAATGGCATATGCATGCTTAAAAGGGTTAAACATTTGTTTGTCAAGTTAATTATGAAAGGTTATAAGATTGTTTTTGTATGCACAGTTGAAGGTTAAATTTATTATGGATACTACTATTATTTTAACATTAAATTGTATTTATGACATTAAACCAAGACATCTTGTCAAATAAGTGTCTGAAATGTTTGCAGCTTGATAATTCAGATTGAACTTAAAATATCGCTGGTTCTTACATGAAATAATACAACACAATATGCCATTGTTGTTGTGAACAAGTTATTGATCACCAACAGTAAGATGCATCATCTGCAGTAACACTACTAGTTTGGGTACGACATGTGATTCAAGATACATTGTATTGATATAAGGTCATCTAAGCAGATAATCCCTGCATAATGCTTTTTTGCAAGTTGACACATTATTTTGATTGTCAAGGATGAGAACTGCATCTGTTTTTCTTACTAAGTAGCAGGGAAGTTTCTTGTTAGACTAAATCTCTTTGATCAAGTTAAAACTGATGGTCCAAATGATTCTTGCGGTTGTCTTATGTAATTATGTTACAATTTTTCTGGTCTGTTTAAAGTTAATTATGTCTACTGTATTCAGGTTAGCCATATAGAACCGTTATAGCTTTTTTCTTTCTACTAAGTAGGAATAAAAACTTGTTCATCATGATGAAGAAATGAATTTTACAAATGTACTCACACTTTTTTTAAGTTTTTATTTTAAATTAAAATTTTCATAGATGTTGATGAGTAATTTGAGATATGAGCTAACCTATCAGTAAATAATTATGCAAATAGTTTGATGTATGCTATAAATAAAACAGAAAAAAGCATACATGCATACTTAATTTAAACCATTAAATCAGATTAGGAAAGAAAAACAGTCAAAACCTATACATTACACTGCAAAGTTTTGCAAAATGCTGTAGTTTAAAGATTTGGTGGGAGACCTGACTGAAGACTTCGTGGCAAAGCATTTAGTGTTGCTTACTTGTAAACCTTCCCCATGGGCTGGTTCTCATGGAGGAAAAAAGTAATATGTGTAAGGGTCTTCAAGTTTTCTTAGGATGGGCCAGTGGTTCTACTTAGATTTTTGTCTTAGATCTTCCTCCACAAATGTTTTGCAAAAGCAAACTACAAAACAGCCCCCCACACACACACACACACGCACACACCCACACAACCAACAATTTTCCACTTTTCCTTATTCTCGACATCTTGTTCTCCTACATCAACTGCCAGGGACTTAATTAGGTCAAGTTTCAAACCATTGACCTACCTTTTCTTAGGGTCCATTGTGTCTTAATGACTGGCCATCATCATTGATGCATTCATATAGAAGTTTTCTTGGGAGTAATTGTTGCACAGAACTGCCAACTCTTCATACCTTTCACTGCATTACTATAATGCTATAAAAACACTGCCTGACAACTATAAGAAGCCTGTGAAATTAACAATTTCAACTGTAATGTGTTGTTTTTTTGTTACATTACACCAATACAATTATGGTCATATTGGTGATTTTCCGATAACTTTTGCTTGAGAACCTAGATGTATGTCTGGGTAGAACCAATTGCATGGCACTACTTTAATGAGAAATCAAGAAAAAAATTAGATTTAGTCGATATGGTTACAAAGCTGACATTCTCTAGCAAAATGGAGGCACATAGATACAGCAGTAAAGGAATAAAAATGTTATTTTATTATTTAAATGTTTGAAATGATATCTGGTTTTCATAAAGGTATGTGAGTACATGTATCCTAAGTTGGAAATGTGTAGAGTTTTGTCTTCATAAAAGTATGTATTCCTGTACTCCTGTACACTAATGTTCTTTGTTTTAATGTATGCTGAAGATTTTTTGTAATTGATCTAGCTGTATATTTTCTAAGCCTTCATTTAAGAGAAATAACTGAATTGCGAACAGTTATTTGTTAAAATGAAAACTTTTCATTTTACTTTTGATAATTCAATATACATGTACTCCAAAAAAGTCACTGACATAGGTAATTGTAAAAGTATACTTTGTTACATGTCTAACATGAAATCATCCCTTGTTTTCAGATTTTGACACTAAACTGTCACCATTTGAGAACTGGTTCACATGGTGCCAGTCTTGTCGTCATGGTGGCCATTCTGCCCATGTTACTGACTGGTTCCAGGAGCACAGAGAGTGTCCTGTGACTGGTTGTACCTGCAAGTGTATGTCACTCGACATGACCAGCCCTCTGAGAGCAGAAACTACCACAGTTCAAGTTGCGTCTGCTGACTGATAAACTCTAGTCTGTGACAGTAGGATACTAATGCTTCTTGGAAGAATTGTGATAGCAATGCAAGTAGAAGAAAGATATATAATATTTATAATTGTGAAAAAGTGAGATAGCAACACTTGTTGGAATAAACACTTAGTTTTGTAAAAAAAAGTGTGATATTAATAAACATTTGATTGATAAGGTGTGATATAAAGATGTGTTGGAGGAAGGTTTGAATTATACATTCATCAAAATGTAAAGAAACCACTTTTTAAATAAGCAGTTGTCCAAGAAATTGTGACATTAGAGTTGGCATTTGTTGTTGAGAGAAATTGAAATAATGAATTAAATAATAATTGAAACACCTATACAAGAGATTGTATTATTTACACTATCAGATGAGATGGGATTCATTCATTGTTTCACCTTAAGACTGTCTAAAACTAAGACTGATTCTCTATTCAGACAACTTTTTCTCTGACCCATTTGTGGGATTGGAACTGTCCTATGTAACTCTATTCCTATGTGTTTATATACAGTCACAGTCAATCCAGCACTGAAACATTAGTGTCATAAGTTGGCCGTGTGCCAAATATTTGACTAGGAAACATGTCCAAAGTAATGTGTCAGAATTTGCTCATTTACTAATCACCCTACATTTATTTGTGCCATGCCTCTTGCGTTTTTTTGTGTGTTTTTTTTTTTCCATTTTTTTATGAGTTTCAACCTCTCCTCATATCTAGTATAAGACATTACATTTTGACTTGCGATACCTGACCCCTCAGACCCTCACTGTATGGGTTCAAATCTCAATAAAAAAACTTTTATGCCTGGTGTTTTTCAGCTGACTTTGGCTGTGTTGCTATTATGGCCATAAATGTGTCTGTGCAATGTTTAAATATACAAAAAAAGAGAAACTATCTTCCATTGAAAGTGACTTATACACCATTACATGTTTTGCACTTTCACGCTTGCCAGAAGTACATTGATGAATGTATGATCAGCCATCACCCATGCATGAGCTATTGTGTACCAAGGCTTTGTAATAGGACTGACAAACTTGACTGTTGCTTCCAGCAGTAAACTTATATCCTGTTTCTGACATTCCATATGAAGTTACAATTATAAAACACTATTTTTGTATTTTTTGTTTAGTTTTATTTCCACTTCAAATCATTCAGTCTTCTGCATATATCAGTATAAGTTTGTATGTTTGTTGTATTATTGGATAATTTAAGTAAGGTCTGTTTGTGCTTCAGTATGATGTACAATGAGGAAAAGTATGAGTTGTTAGTCTGAGATCAGCCTTAAACTTGATTTCAAGTCTAAGGCCATCCTCAACTTCTCAATAACAATAATCTTTATTGCGTTCAAGCAGGTACATGCTTATAGCAAAACAATTATTGGACAAAACTTCTCAGAAATCTGATTGGTTATTTTTTAATAGAGGGTTCAAGTCAATCAATCATCTGCTTGATAATGGTCTCTTGATAAAGTCTATTTGATCATAATTATGAACTATTCCTGTCTGTCTAATTCTGACATACGATTTGATCTGTAACTGCTTATAGATTGTTATTGTTTTGGCAGCAGCCCCTGCAATTTATACTTTAAATATAAACCTTAACACATCAATGTTATAAAATGTCTTATACCTAAAGTGCTCAATGTTAATATTATTAATATCTAAGTATAATAAGTACTTTGTTGTTTTTTGCAATGATTTTAAACATTAAATTGGTAGATAGTTATGACAAATGAGTAGAATTAGTGTTATGTTACTGTTTTCCAACAAGTTAAGCATGTGTGATGTTACATATATTTCTTAAAACTTATTATTTATCAGTACTATCAAAGTGCTTTTGTTGGACAACTTTGATCAAATGTTGATACTTTGTTTTCCAATTTACTCAAAATATCCTTGCTTTAAACATACATATCAGTAAGCACCTGTAGATACGTGGTTATGATATTGGTCTCAGAATCACAGGGTCATGGGTTCAACGCCCGGAACAGGCATTGAATATGTTAGTCCTTGGCCATAATATTTTATAGTACATGGAGCCGTGTACAGCATACAGGTAGTAACAGTTCTCCCAGAGTACTGGTTCTCTAATGGAATTGACACTTTTCAAAAACTTAATTGCAAGAAGGTTCCCAATCACAATAAACAAGTTGAGCTTTAATAAGACGTGTGTTATTATGTAGAAGTTTGTTTCCAAATGATGTGTCTGTTTAATTTTTGTGCAATATGTTTTTTTGATAAATAAATGATGTTCCAAATAACTTTGTTGTTTTAATACAGAGTCATTGTAGCTAATTGCAATATGTTTGCCAGTTTATCCTATTCAGTTTTAAAGTCATACGCAGATGACCTATTGTCCTTTATGCAGATGATTTTATGCCCTTTATGCAGATGACCTGTTGCCCTTTATGCAGATGACCTATTGCCCTTTCTGCAGATGACTTGATGTCCTTTATGCAGATGACCTATTGCTCTTTATGTAGATAACCTATTGCTCTTTATGCAGATGACCTATTGCCCTTTATGCAGATGACCTATTTCTCTTTATGTAGATAACCTATGGCTCTTTATGTAGATAACCTATTGCCCTTTATGCAGATGACCTATTGCTCTTTATGCAGATGACCTATTGCTCTTTATGTAGATAACCTATTGCTTTTTATGCAGATGACCTATTGCCCTTTATGCAGATGACCTATTGCTCTTTATGTAGATAACCTATTGCTCTTTATGTAGATAACCTATTTGTCTTTATGCAGATGACCTATTGCCCTTTATGCAGATGACTCAATGCCCTTTAAGCAGATGACCTATTGCTCTTTATGTAGACGACCTGTTGCCTTTTATGCAGATCAATTGTTGGTTTTATGCAGATCATAGTTGCCCTTTATGCAGATGACATGTGGCCCTTTATACAGATGACCTGTTGCCCTTTATACAGATGACCTGCTGCTCTTAATGCAGATGACCTGCTTCCCTTTAACTTTATACAGATGACCTATTGCCCTTTATGCAGATGACTTGATGCCCATTATGCAGATGACTCGATGCTCTTTGTGCAGATGACCTGCTGCCTATTATGCAGATGACCTATTTCCCTTTATGCAGATGACCTATTGCCCTTTATGCAGATGACCTGCTGCCTATTATGTAGATGACCTATTGCCCTTTATGCAGATGACTTGATGCCCTCTATGCAGATGACCTATTGCCCTTTATGCAGATGACGTGATGCCCTTTATGCAGATGACCTTTTGCCCCCTATGCAGATGACCTGATGCCCTTTATGCAGATGACCTGCTGCCTATTATGCAGATGACCTATTACCCTTTATGCAGATGACCTATTGCCCTTCATGTAGATGACCTGATGCCCTTTTTTCAGATGACCTGCTGCCTATTATGCAGATGACCTATTGCCCTTTATGCAGATGACCTGCTGCCTATTATGCAGATGACATATTGCCCTTTATGCAGATGACATGTTGCCCTTTATGCAGATGACCTGCTGCCCTTTATGCAAATGACCTGTTGCCCCTTATGCAGATGACCTGTTGTCCTTTATGCAGTTGACCTGTTGCCCCTTATGCAGATGACCTGTTGTCCTAAATGAAGATGACCTATTGCCCTTTATGCAGATGACCTGCAGATAACATGTTGACCCTTATGCAGATGACCTGTTGCCCTTTATAAAGATGACCTATTGCCCTTTATGCAGTTGACCTAGTGCCCTTTATGCAGATGACCTATTGCCCTTTATGCAGATGACCTTTTGCCCTTTATGCAGATGACCTGATGCCTTTTATGCAGATGACCTGCTGCCCTTTATGCAGATGACCTGCTGCCTTTTATGCAGATGACCTGTTGCCCTTTATGCAGATGACCTGCTGTCATTTATGCAAATAACCAGTTGCCCCTTATGCAGATGACCTGTTGTCCTTTATGCAGTTGACCTGTTACCCCTTATGCAGATGACCTGTTGTCCTAAATGCAGATGACCTATTGCCCTTTATGCAGATGACCTGCAGATAACATGTTGACCCTTATGCAGATGACCTGTTGCCCTTTATAAAGATGACCTATTGCCCTTTATGCAGATGACCTTTTGCCCTTTATGCAGATGACCTGCTGCCCTTCATGCAGATGACCTGCTGCCTTTTATGCAGATGACCTGTTGCCCTCTATGCAGATGACCTGTTGCCCTCTATGCAGATGACCTGTTGCCCTTTATAAAGATGACCTATTGCCCTTTATGCAGTTGACCTAGTGCCCTTTGTTCAGTTGACCTATTGCCCTTTATGCAGATGACCTGATGCCCTTTATGCAGATGACCTTTTGCCCTTTATGCAGATGACCTTTTGCCCTTTATGAAGATGACCTTTTGCGCTTAATGCAGATGACCTGCTGCCCCTTATGCAGATGACCTGTTGCCCTTTATGCAGATGACCTTTTGCCCTTTATGCAGATGACCTTTTGCCCTCTATGCAGATGACATGTTGCCCTTTATGCAGATGACCTATTGCCCTTTATGCAGATGACCTTTTGCCCTTTATGCAGATGACCTGATGCCCTTTATGCAGATGACCTGCTGCCCTTTATGCAGATGACCTGCTGCCTTTTATGCAGATGACCCGTGGCCCTTAATGCAGATGACCCGTGGCCCTTAATGCAGATGACCTGCAGATGACATGTTGACCCTTATGCGGATGACCTGTTGCCCTTTATAAAGATGACCTAGTGCCCTTTATGCAGATGACCTTTTGCCCTTTATGCAGATGACCTTTTGCCCTTTATGAAGATGACCTTTTGCGCTTAATGCAGATGACCTGCTGCCCCTTATGCAGATGACCTGTTGCCCTTTATGCAGATGACCTTTTGCCCTTTATGCAGATGACCTTTTGCCCTCTATGCAGATGACCTGTTGCCCTTTATGCAGATGACCCGTTGCCCTTCATGCAGATGACCTGTTGCCCCTTATGCAGATGACCTGTTGTCCTTTATGCAGTTGACCTGTTGCCCCTTATGCAGATGACCTGTTGTCCTAAATGAAGATGACCTATTGCCCTTTATGCAGATGACCTGCAGATAACATGTTGACCCTTATGCAGATGACCTGTTGCCCTTTATAAAGATGACCTGCTGCCTATTATGCAGATGACATATTGCCCTTTATGCAGATGACATGTTGCCCTTTATGCAGATGACCTGCTGCCCTTTATGCAAATGACCTGTTGCCCCTTATGCAGATGACCTGTTGTCCTTTATGCAGTTGACCTGTTGCCCCTTATGCAGATGACCTGTTGTCCTAAATGAAGATGACCTATTGCCCTTTATGCAGATGACCTGCAGATAACATGTTGACCCTTATGCAGATGACCTGTTGCCCTTTATAAAGATGACCTATTGCCCTTTATGCAGTTGACCTAGTGCCCTTTATGCAGATGACCTATTGCCCTTTATGCAGATGACCTTTTGCCCTTTATGCAGATGACCTGATGCCTTTTATGCAGATGACCTGCTGCCCTTTATGCAGATGACCTGCTGCCTTTTATGCAGATGACCTGTTGCCCTTTATGCAGATGACCTGCTGTCATTTATGCAAATAACCAGTTGCCCCTTATGCAGATGACCTGTTGTCCTTTATGCAGTTGACCTGTTACCCCTTATGCAGATGACCTGTTGTCCTAAATGCAGATGACCTATTGCCCTTTATGCAGATGACCTGCAGATAACATGTTGACCCTTATGCAGATGACCTGTTGCCCTTTATAAAGATGACCTATTGCCCTTTATGCAGATGACCTTTTGCCCTTTATGCAGATGACCTGCTGCCCTTCATGCAGATGACCTGCTGCCTTTTATGCAGATGACCTGTTGCCCTCTATGCAGATGACCTGTTGCCCTCTATGCAGATGACCTGTTGCCCTTTATAAAGATGACCTATTGCCCTTTATGCAGTTGACCTAGTGCCCTTTGTTCAGTTGACCTATTGCCCTTTATGCAGATGACCTGATGCCCTTTATGCAGATGACCTTTTGCCCTTTATGCAGATGACCTTTTGCCCTTTATGAAGATGACCTTTTGCGCTTAATGCAGATGACCTGCTGCCCCTTATGCAGATGACCTGTTGCCCTTTATGCAGATGACCTTTTGCCCTTTATGCAGATGACCTTTTGCCCTCTATGCAGATGACATGTTGCCCTTTATGCAGATGACCTATTGCCCTTTATGCAGATGACCTTTTGCCCTTTATGCAGATGACCTGATGCCCTTTATGCAGATGACCTGCTGCCCTTTATGCAGATGACCTGCTGCCTTTTATGCAGATGACCCGTGGCCCTTAATGCAGATGACCCGTGGCCCTTAATGCAGATGACCTGCAGATGACATGTTGACCCTTATGCGGATGACCTGTTGCCCTTTATAAAGATGACCTAGTGCCCTTTATGCAGATGACCTTTTGCCCTTTATGCAGATGACCTTTTGCCCTTTATGAAGATGACCTTTTGCGCTTAATGCAGATGACCTGCTGCCCCTTATGCAGATGACCTGTTGCCCTTTATGCAGATGACCTTTTGCCCTTTATGCAGATGACCTTTTGCCCTCTATGCAGATGACCTGTTGCCCTTTATGCAGATGACCCGTTGCCCTTCATGCAGATGACCTGTTGCCCTTTATGCAGATGACCTATTGCCCTTAATGCAGATGACCTTTTGTCCTTTATGCAGATGACCTGTTGCCCTTTATGCAGATGACCTTTTGCCCTCAATGCAGATGACCTGCTGCCCCTTATGCAGATGAACTGTTGACCTTTATGCAGATGACCTATTGCCCTTTATGAAGATGAACTGTTGACCTTTATGCAGATGACCTATTGCCCTTTATGAAGATGACCCGTTGTCCTTCATGCAGTTGACCTGTTGCCCTTTATGCAGATGACCTATTGCCCTTAATGCAGATGACCTTTTGTCCTTTATGCAGATGACCTATTGCTCTTTATGAAGATGAATTGTTGACCTTTATGCAGATGACCTGCAGATGACCTGTTGCCCTTTATGCAGATGACCTTTTGCCCTTTATGCAGATGACCTGCTCCCCTTATGCAGATGACCTGTTGCCCTCTATGCAGATGACCTGTTGCCTTTATGCAGTTGATATGTTGCTCTTGTTAGCTATTTTAACCTTTATTCTACGATACAATTTGTTTTTGTTGTCGTGACCTTTTACCCCTGAGCAGTTGAGAAACAAAATTTGCAAATGTGTATTTTATGCAAGGCATTTAATGGGCATAATTCTAACTATCCACATGTATGGGAAACAAAATCAACATTTGGTGGGACGATAAACCCAATTAACAAACAAACAAACAAAATCAACATTTATATAATAATAGAGCTGCTAGTGACTAAATACTTTTTTTATTTTGGTAGAAAATTATTTCGCACACTATGTCCTACGTTGTGTACAGTTTTATAATGCAAATGGGCATCTCCATTGAAAGAGTAGCGAGTTAAGTTTGGGTCAGTGAAAGTTTTTTCCAAGTACGTTAATGGCATAGTTATTTTGTAATAAAAAGATTGGTACTTGACATTATTTGTTTCCGATGTTGATAAAAAGTTATAATGGTGTAGGAAAATAAAGTAACTGCATCATTATCATTTGGTTAATAAACAAGCAACGAACCAATACTGCATTAATTTAATATTTTTATTAAAACCATGACACCATTTTCACATTAAAAATATTATCACATTGACTTACATAAAGCAACAAGTACAAAACGATAGGACATGAAAAGTGATAATTGCGGTGGATGTAAAGTATCATATAAAACTGTCTTGTATGCCAGTATAAAATGTAAAATTGAACAAATGTCTTCTTGAATGGACTGAACCAACAGATGTCAATATGGAACATTTCTCTACTGAAGTTTTATTTATAAGTCTTGTTGAAAGACAAATAATTGACTTAAAGGATTGCAAATTCATTCGAATTGTTATACAATATACAGGAAATTTACAACCATTGCCATGGAAACAGTACAGGTACTTGTATACATATGAACAAAATATTTGGAGGAAACAATAAAATTAATGCACCGTCAAGTTTTAACGGATTATTTGCAGCGTATACACAAATAGCATGCAAAAATCAACTAAAATGTTTTATCTAGATTCTATGTACAGTAGGGAAATAAAACTCATCACCGGCAATGTTTGTTAATACGCATGAGTAATTGGCTGTAATTTCCATGCAACGTCACACAAGTGCAGCTGCAAGAATTACTGTTGTCTTAGATGCAAATGGGTGATGATCCTAATCAGATAGCTCGCAGCGAGAGCTGGTTGATTTGGATGTGTAGTAGTTGCACTGGTCTTGTCAATTCATGGTTGACAGTTTTAAGTGTAAACTGAACTGGATATGGCATCTAATTTGTAGGGTTTACTGTTTCATGCGGACATCGATAAACACTGTGTTGTCTTTACAGTACTGTTCAGAGAGAAACTTTTCCTTTAACATGAACCGAAGTCGACCTCGCATGGCGGAGTCTCCTTCATTTCTGCAGACTTGCATCTTCTCACAATGTATGGTCATCGTGTGGTTATGATTGCTTGACTCTCGTGCAAGAACCTTGGCCTGGAAGCTAGCATGGAATGGAAACATTAGCTCGTCATCGTATTGTCCTTTCTCAAGATGCAAAAACAGAGAGACATACTTCGTAGGCGCTTCGCCGACCCCATCAAGGTCGATGGAGATGCGGAGTTTGTATCCCGGTCGACCAGTGTAGAATGAACGGCTACTGTAGATGGGCTGGTTGCCCTGGATTTTCACCTTCCATAGCAAGTGACCATCATAGCTCATGTTGCTCGTCTCCAGCAATTGATGGCCTGTCAGTTGGGATTGCAGTTTCTGCTCCTCAAGCATGCTGAAATAAAGTAAGATAACTATAGCGTGGCTTGACTTTATATATATGTTCATAAGACACCAATTCATCTTTTAGCTTGACTTCTATATATATGTTCATAAGACACCAATTCATCTTTTAGTTTAATTAATACATCGCACGATATGGTCAACATAGGTCTGCCAATATAAACTGAATAATGACCCTAAATTGAAGCTGGCCTATGATATGATACTACTTATTCGTATCGAAATTAACACCCAAATATAAGCTAAGTCTGGGTATGTATTTGTTCAAAAACGAGGAAAAATACATAAGAATGCTAAATCTGCTATTTTTAAGTGGAAAGTAACCAAACTCGACCATTAGCTGTATTTTGATATCACGAATTGATCAGAAAGGAAAACTCGACACACGCAGTATCACCAACGGACGCGCGGAATGACTTGATATACCCTCGCCATGACTTGACGGCTAGGGGGGCGCAGAAACAATAATATTATACGCAAGTCCACAATGTGACGCCATAACGACATTATGTTGTTTTGACGATACTGAAGGACCACACGCCGTTTCCAAGTCACAAAATGCAAAACAACAACAACAACCCTAGCCTTAATGCAGATCCTAATATATAAAAAAATACAGCCTGGCAAATAACAATTCACGGACTGCCGAATGATGCACATACCTGGTCAGATCACCGATTTCGTTGGTCAGCTTGTTTATTTTTGTGGACTGTGAGACGACTCGTTGTTCCAGTAACTTCAGGTGAGAATGGACGAACTCTTCTTCGTGACTTCGCATCAGAAAACGTTTGCTCTGTTTGGAAAACAAAATGACATTGACAAAAATCTCTATATAAACGTTTGTTAAACATTTTAGAGCAGCGGTGGCTTTATTTATGCATTCGTCTTATGGCTACCGTTTAGAAACAAAAGCCAAAATCTTCATATTTATTTTGATTCATAATAATATTCATAGTCTGAGTATTGGTTTTTCTACATATTGGGCTACCAAATTCGCTCTTTCAAAACCAACAACAAATAAAAACGATATGCTTGTTATGTTTAGACAATTTCATTGTCATCATGTAGGTTTATAAATTTATTTTGAAATAGGAAACACCTCTGGGATCTTTAGGCATAAAGCAAAATCACTTTTTTTGTAAACTCGTGCCCACTCTTAGCAAACTAATAATTGATAAGATTATTGATACAATGTAGATCAAGATCAGCCAGCTCCGACAGGAGCTGTCTAATCTGGATCAGCACTAGTTGCTGTGCTCTTTAGGAATATGTCGTTTAACATTTACATGTAGTTGCATAAACTTAATAGTAAGTTTGGGCTTTCAAAGACATAAAAAATGTCTTATTATTATAAATGACATGTTCACGTCCGCAAGAACCTCACCTGAAAGCCACATCCGTACTGGCTGTACGTGCAGGGCACAGTGACGTTGGGGCACTGCCCGGTTGTTTTGTCCAGGTGACTTTGGATGTCCTGCCGAAGGATGCCTGTCTGACTACACAGGCTGCATTTCACGGGGAACTTGGCGCAGTCAAGCAATTGGTGCCGCTAGAAATTTACAAATGTTCAGTCAATACTTTGAAAAATCGCTCTAAATAAATTTATGCAGACGTATCAGGAAGAACGAGCACATAGTCCGGCCGATTTCCACAATACAATGTTAAGACGTTACAAAGTAATGTATATTTGTAAATTATACATTGCAAAGAAAGAAAAAGTGATTTTATTTAAACAAAAATAACTTAAATTCTATTTAAAGAACAGCAATTATGGCAATTTAATGCCATAGAACGGTTAAGGTTATAATAAAATAAATGACTTGCTTCCTCATACCGAAACATATGAGATTTCGTAACGCCGCATAACTGTTTAATAAACACTGGAGTGAAGCCGATATTACCTCGACCATTTCTGCGAAATCGGAAAGCGGTGAAAGTGCTGATGTGTTCAGTTTATCTGGCCACAAGAAAAGATATTTAATGCGTTTCTAATGCGTTTCACATTACAATCAGGTCTCTGTTGGCCACAAGAACAAATATTTTATGCGTTTCACCTTATAATCTGGTCTCTGCTGGCCACAGGAACAGATATTTTATGCGTTTACCACATTATTAGGTCTCTGTCGTATTAACATCATCACTTAATTGGTCCTGTCTGCCAGTTACTTCATACCAGAAGAAATGAAAGCAAGTCATGTCCGCCTTTCTATATATAACTCTTAATGTCACTGTATTTTTGTCACCTCTAAATATGATGTAAATTATATACAAATGGCCGTTTATGAATAGAATATACGATGTGAAATGTACACACAGGCATTGCCGTAGCATGTTTTTATTATTATCAAATGTTCATAAGTAGTCCGTGCCCACTATCCATTGCGCGCTTTCACACAGGTTTGTCTTCAGTCTGGCGTTTACACATTGCTTATACATACGAAAATGCTGCGTTAAGCTCGGCTAAGGTTTACACCGGGTACTTTTGTTTGCATACTAAATATGTATATATAAAATTCACTGCTTGGCTAAAGTAGTAGATATCATCGTGAAACATCAATTTCACGATGATATCTACTACTTTAGTATCGCAGTAAATTTTGTAAACGTCACTTCTTGGACAATTCTTGGTTAACGTCTTTGACAGTTCTATATAAAAGAGATGTTAAGATTTTCGGATCAAGTCAAGTAAAACAACATCATTGTAGCATCTTTATGGATGATACAGTAATCAGTTTCAACATATTTTGGTTGGAGAGTCTTACAGAATATAAGATACAAGACGCAAAATAAAATAAAACAGTGTTAGTAACGCTTAAGCTGATCGTGTTTCTCTCACAATACAAAAATGTATGGTCTAGTGATTACAGGCTAGCTTCTCATACTCGAGACCACATATTCAACTGCCCTTTTTAGATTATTATTATTATTATTATTATTATTATTATTATTATTTGTACGTAAAAATGATGATTTTGTTAAATAGATTTTTTATTTCAAAAGGTTCATAAAAACAAAGATTAACTTGCCAGATTGTAAATGTTTGGCACAGGACTATTATGTTTTAGAAATTAACACAATTATAATTGAAGAAATACACAATTGTAGAAGTAACTTGTAATTAACCTGCAAGCCTTAGTCCTGGTTCAGCCGTTATGGAAACTTGACAAGATGATCATTAACTTATCTCAAATTTTGATTTAGATCATTAGATTTAGATCTGCTAGGGATACTATACAAATAAGTTGCATTAATAATAATTGAATTTATAAAAATATATTTGCATTTCAGTATTTAAACTGGGTCGCCATTTTAAATTTTTACAGACGAATAAAAGACGTTAGTTACTAGAGCTAGGACTATATATTGCTTATGAATTTTAAATGGCATAATTACTATATTAATATACAATAATACATTGGTAATTCTGTTAAAATATTTAAAACCTAATTTAATTTTGGAAACGCAAAATATATACAGAAATTGTTTCAATAACTTGCATCCAAATCTAACAAAATTGTTAGCTCTACCGGTTCAAGCCTTTGCAAAACATTATTTAAAATCACTTTGTGTAACTTCGTTTAAATTTCGTAAATAATTACTTGATGTTTGTTTTGTTTTTGAAATACATTGTAGCGACCAATTATGATCATTATAGCAACGTCCAGCTTTTTGGTGCTTTTTGGAACCACCGGCGCACCGCAAGTCAGCTGGAAGACCTTCTTACATTAAGTCCTTAATGTGACTTAATGAGTCCCGAACGGGACTCGAACCCACGCTCGGCTTATCAGTCAGAAGTTACAAATCGGCGACTTTACCACTACGCCACGGTCGCCCATATTTACTTGATGCAAATGCTTTAATGAAAGATCGCAATTCAACGATCTTTGCAATGGCGAATATTCGTACCCGGTTTTCTGATAGAATTCGCGAGTGATCGGATATTCGCCGCAGCACTAATATTTAGAACTTACTGTGACGTTGATGAAAATTATCTCCTTGTTGCAGTGTTCGCATTGGACAGGTCGATGACCACACACCTCCATGTGGTCTGTCAGCTGGCGGCGCATAACCATCGCGCTGCAACCGAACTCACAGGTTACCAATCCGCAGGGGCAGTTCTCTACATGGGGCTTCAATAGAAAATAGACTGGGTTTAAATTATACACGGGACACTTTTGTTGTGCAATGTTAAGCTTCATGACTGCCAAAGAAACATATATATAATTTATATTTTATTATTTGTGGAAGTCCCCAGGTTAATATTTGGGCAATCCACGGGTCAGCGCTGGAAGATGTCTTCACGTGAAAGTTCGATCCATTACTGGCGCTCGAACGAACGACGTGGAATGGGCCGAAGAGTTCTAATTATGCGAATAACCGCTCGAAAACACGCGCCTTTGCAAAATGTATTGGTGACGGAAGATATCCGGATGATACAGTCGACATAGAAGGTCAAGGCCGCGTAACATTGTTACATAATCTTTTACAAAAACTACCTCGCTACTAGCCAGCATTGTTTGCACAGTAGACGTGTCTTCATTTCCATGGATCGGGATTTGGTTCCCAGTCGACACAATACGAAGTCTTTGCATCGATCTCTTTCATACCTTAACTACCGTGATATCGGGATCGGCAATAAGGCTTTGCTAAACATGTATCTCGACTTCTTTTTATCATATAAGTGTGTCTCTACATTACGTCAACAAAAAGCAAACTTGCCTACCTCCAGATTCCTATATTCCCCACTCCAGACGCATTCGAGATTCGAACATTTTACCTCAAGAGACATTATTTCTCGCTGGAACGCCACGTCCGAGTATATCTGAGAAGAAAATACTTGCCATTAACATTTTACTTGTTAAACAAATACATATTTAGCTACTATTTTAAGTAATTATATTTACTGACGGGAAGCAACCCCAAAAAGGGCTGACTCTGAAATCCAGCTTTCAAAAAGACAGGCTGATCTGGATAAAAGGCATTTCCTCATGTTTTATTTATAAAGAGGTTACAAAACTCGGTACCATGGTGTTTATTGTGCTGCCAATTCAGATAAGTTGAACGAAAAATAGGAATAAAAACATTGTAGCCATATAAACTTTTGCGACAAGAAACAAATGTACTGTATACAGTGATATTTTCAAACACGTGATATACACTATGACGGAAGAGGAAACGTTTATGCAAATTAACTTAAGCACAGTAATTGTTGGACACTATTTAAATCAAAAGAAACTTTAACTGTAGGGCCTGACCTCGTTGGAGCATCTGAACAAAGTGTTATCGACGGGACATTTAACCAGTGGTTTGTCTCTGAAATAGAAATCATGGGATTGTTTAAGAAATATACATTAATAGAAATTTCGTAGTACATGCATATTATTTCTTAAAATACCTCCTATTCTCCACCACTTCAAATGTGGCATGAGAGGTTTTGTCCATGTGAGGTTTTGTCCATGGGAGGCTTGTCCATGGGGGGTTTTGTCCATGAGAGGTTTTGTCCATGGGAGGTTTTGTCCATGGGAGGTATTGTCCATGGGAGGTTTTGTCCATGGGAGGTTTTGTCCATGGGAGATTTTTATCCAGAGGAGGTATTATCCATGGGAGGTATTGTCCATGAGAGGTTTTGTCCATGAGAGGTTTTGTCCATGGGAGGTATTGTCTATGAGAGGTTTTGTCCATGAGAGGTTTTGTCCATGGTAGGTTTTGTCCATGGGAGGTTTTGCCCATGGGAGGTTTTGTCCATGAGAGGTTCTGTCGATGAAAGGTTTTGTCCATGAGAGGTTTTGTCCATGGGAGGTATTGTCCATGGGAGGTGTTGTCCATGAGAGGTATTGATCATGAGAGGTTCTGTCCATGAGAGGTTTTGTCTATGAGAGGTATTGTCCATGAGAGGTTTTGTCCATGGGAGGTTTTGTCCATGGGAGGTTTTCTCCTTGAGGGGTTTTGTCCATGAGGTTTTGTCCATGGGAGGTTTTGTCGATGGGAGGTTTTGTCGATGGGAGGTTTTGTCCTTGAGGGGTTTTGTCCATGAGAGGTTTTGTCTATGAGAAACTTTGTCCTTGAGAGGTTTTGTCCATGAGAGGTTTTGTCCAGCTCTGGGTTGTTTACACTATAATGTCGACTTTCAAAAAGTCAGACATCATTACTAGTTCATGCAATGACATTATGACTCTGATCGAGCTCCAGGTACGAGTTTGTATAAACAAACTAAACAGTGCAAATTTGAATCGGTCCAAAATCATGATTTTGGCTCTTCCTATATAGTATTAGAATTGCGATTCAGTGTTGCAAAACACGGAAAAACAAAACGCGTTTTAGTTTAAATCATTAAAAATGTATATTCTACACAGTCATTACCAGGATCGTTAAACACTTATTTACTCGTACTTGCACACTTTCCGAATACATCTGGCACAGAAGCGATGGCCACACACGGTCTGCATGGCGTCTTTGATTACTGCAAGACATATGGGGCATATGTACTTTCGGTCAAGCTCCTGGGCAAACGATGGTTCCTCCGCATTGCGGTTGGGCTGGGGCCCAGCTTCCATCACCGAGCTACAGGAGGTCGTGGCTACACCGGTTTCCATGCCGACTGTCTGCAAGTAAAACTTGTTTGAAAATATACTATGTCATGATATGCGCTAAAATAATTTTAATTACCTTAATACTTTTTTCAGCAACAACAAACTTACTTGCTGAAATCTAAATGCAAAGATTACAACACCTATCGCTGGAGACTGAAACACCCCTTGACCACATGACATAATATCACATTCACTCACATATTGACACAGGGCCAAGTTGTCGTGAACACTACTCATAGACAGTGAATATAGTTGACGAGCTACGGTGCAGTTTTAAGACTTTCGAGTGAACTATCTGAGAATTCAACATCCGGTCACACAGAGTCCATGTCCATTCTATCACGCTACCCACACTGAGTTCAGCCATATTTTGGCCAGTGTCTACTACATCTAAAATAACGAATACTTAAGTTTATTGAAAAAAAATCCATACTTCCCAAATCCTTTAATGTTTACTATGATATAAAATTTCAATTTGTTTACGTGTATTCAAAGGACTTACCCGTCTAATGACTTGTAGCGTGTACTGCCAAAAACAGACTGCATGTAATATTTACACTTGTATCAACAACACCCCATCTCAATATCACCTGTGTAATTGTACCCGCTGATTGACAGGGCAGTTGACTTTCACTCAGTGTGTTCGACACCTCTCGGTACTCAGATAATCTCTCACTGATTGGCTAATCCTGATTGTACATATTCTAACCGTGAACATGGCATCGTGGTCGGCATGTGTGCGATTTATTGATCACCGCATTTTACCTTAAAAACAGATAAATCGCATTTTACCGTAAAAACAGATATATATTAAATAAACATATGGCTTCTAACATTGCATTTAGTAAAACTTTCTTAAATATATATGTATTAAATCAATATGGCTTCTAACATTGCATTTGGTAAAACATTCTTAAAAATAAATATTTATTTTATTTATAACGCAAGTGATTAAAAAAATATAATTAGCTTCGGTAATTGATGTTTCAAACTTAAATATAAATTATGCACTGAGACATAATATACCCATTGATCATTGTTAACAGTTCATCGTTTTGGGCTCCAGTCTTAAATTGACGTCTATTACTTAAATAACTTATACTAAATTAAAACGACCATATTATAAAGAATCAAATTTAAGCGATACCCACATGATTTGAAGAAAGCAAAATTTTGCAACGTGCAGCTTGACTTAGTTATAAAATCGAGGTTATAATTTATTAAATTATGGTATCTGAGACTTGGTAAGTCCTTGCAAAATGCCTGTTAAATACTTTAAGGTCTCAACTTTTGTCAGCAAGGCCATATGTTGGATGAGAGATGTCGGTGACTGAAGACTTTGTCAGGTCTCAACTTTTGTCAGCAGGGCCATATGTTGGATGGGAGATGTCGGTGACTGGAGACTTTGTCAGGTCTCAACTTTTGTCAGCAGGGCCATATGTTGGATGGGAGATGTCGGTGACTGGAGACTTTGTCAGGTCTCAACATTTGTCAGCAGGGCCATATGTTGGATGGGAGATGTCGGTGACTGGAGACTTTGTCAGGTCTCAACGTTTGTCAGCAGGGCCATATGTTGGATGGGAGATGTCGGTGACTGGAGACTTTGTCAGGTCTCAACTTTTGTCAGCAGGGCCATATGTTGGATGGGAGATGTCGGTGACTGGAGACTTTGTCAGGTCTCAACTTTTGTCAGCAGGGCCATATGTTGGATGGGAGATGTCGGTGACTGGAGACTTTGTCAGGTCTCAACTTTTGTCAGCAGGGTCATATGTTGGATGGGAGATGTCGGTGACTGGAGACTTTGTCAGGTCTCAACATTTGTCAGCAGGGCCATATGTTGGATGGGAGATGACGGTGACTGGAGACTTTGTCAGGTCTCAACTTTTGTCAGCAGGGCCATATGTTGGATGGGAGATGTCGGGGGCTGGCGACTTTGTCAGGTCTCAACATTTGTCAGCAGAGCCATATGTTGGATGGGAGATGTCGGTGGCTGGCGACTTTGTCAGGTCTCAACTTTTGTCAGCAGGGCCATATGTTGGATAGGAGATGTCGGTGGCTGGCGCCTTTGTCAGGTCTCAACTTTTGTCAGCAGGACCATATGTTGGATGGGAGATGTCGGTGACTGGAGACTTTGTCAGGTCTCAACTTTTGTCAGCAGGGGCATATGTTGGATGGGAGATGTCGATGACTGGAGACTTTGTCAGGTCTCAACTTTTGTCAGCAGAGCCATATGTTGGATGGGAGATGTCGGTGACTGGAGACTTTGTCAGGTCTCAACGTTTGTCAGCAGAGCCATATGTTGGATGGGAGATGTCGGTGACTGGAGACTTTGTCAGGTCTCAACGTTTGTCAGCAGAGCCATATGTTGGATGGGAGATGTCGGTGACTGGAGACTTTGTCAGGTCTCAACGTTTGTCAGCAGAGCCATATGTTGGATGGGAGATGTCGGTGACTGGAGACTTTGTCAGGTCTCAACTTTTGTCAGCAGGACCATATGTTGGATGGGAGATGTCGGTGACTGGAGACTTTGTCAGGTCTCAACGTTTGTCAGCAGAGCCATATGTTGGATGGGAGATGTCGGTGACTGGAGACTTTGTCAGGTCTCAACGTTTGTCAGCAGAGCCATATGTTGGATGGGAGATGTCGGTGACTGGAGACTTTGTCAGGTCTCAACTTTTGTAAGCAGGGGCATATGTTGGATGGGAGATGTCGGTGACTGGAGACTTTGTCAGGTCTCAACTTTTGTCAGCAGGGCCATATGTTGGATGGGAGATGTCGGTGACTGGAGACTTTGTCAGGTCTAAACTTTTGTCAGCAGGACCATATGTTGGATGGGAGATGTCGGTGACTGGAGACTTTGTCAGGTCTCAACTTTTGTAAGCAGGACCTTATGTTGGATGGGAGATGTCGATGACTGGAGACTTTGTCAGGTCTCAACTTTTGTCAGCACGGCCATATGTTGGATGGGAGATGTCGGTGGCTGGAGACTTTGTCAGGTCTCAACTTTTGTCAGCAGGGCCATATGTTGGATGGGAGATGTCGGTGACTGGAGACTTTGTCAGGTCTCAACTTTTGTCAGCAGGGGCATATGTTGGATGGGAGATGTCGGTGACTGGAGACTTTGTCAGGTCTCAACTTTTGTCAGCACGGCCATATGTTGGATGGGAGATGTCGGTGGCTGGAGACTTTGTCAGGTCTCAACTTTTGTCAGCAGGGCCATATGTTGGATGGGAGATGTCGGTGACTGGAGCCTTTGTCAGGTCTCAACTTTTGTCAGCAGGGCCATATGTTGGATGGGAGATGTCGGTGACTGGAGACTTTGTCAGGTCTCAACATTTGTCAGCAGAGCCATATGATGGATGGGAGATGTCGGTGACTGGAGACTTTGTCAGGTCTCAACATTTGTCAGCAGAGCCATATGTTGGATGGGAGATGTCGGTGGCTGGCGACTTTGTCAGGTCTCAACTTTTGTCAGCAGGGCCATATGTTGGATGGGAGATGTCGGTGGCTGGCGACTTTGTCAGGTCTTAACATTTGTCAGCAGAGCCATATGTTGGATGGGAGATGTCGGTGACTGGAAACTTTGTCAGGTCTCAACTTTTGTAAGCAGGGCCATATGTTGGATGGGAGATGTCGGTGACTGGAGACTTTGTCAGGTCTCAACTTTTGTAAGCAGGGGCATATGTTGGATGGGAGATGTCGGTGACGGGAGACTTTGTCAGGTCTCAACTTTTGTAAGCAGGGCCATATGTTGGATGGGAGATGTCGGTGACTGGAGACTTTGTCAGGTCTCAACATTTGTCAGCAGGGCCATATGTTGGATGGGAGATGTCGGTGGCTGGCGACTTTGTCAGGTCTCAACTTTTGTCAGCAGGGGCATATGTTGGATGGGAGATGTCGGTGACTGGAGACTTTGTCAGGTCTCAGCTTTTGTCAGCAGGGCCATGTGTCGGATGGGAGATGACGGTGACTGGAGACTTTGTCAGGTCTCAACTTTTGTCAGCAGGGGCATATGTTGGATAGGAAATGTCGGTGACTGGAGACTTTGTCAGGTCTCAACTTTTGTAAGCAGGACCGTATGTTGGATGGGAGATGTCGGTGACTGGAGACTTTGTCAGGTCTCAACTTTTGTAAGCAGGACCTTATGTTGGATGGGAGATGTCGATGACTGGAGACTTTGTCAGGTCTCAACTTTTGTCAGCACGGCCATATGTTGGATGGGAGATGTCGGTGGCTGGAGACTTTGTCAGGTCTCAACTTTTGTCAGCAGGGCCATATGTTGGATGGGAGATGTCGGTGACTGGAGACTTTGTCAGGTCTCAACTTTTGTCAGCAGGGCCATATGTTGGATGGGAGATGTCGGTGACTGGAGACTTTGTCAGGTCTCAACATTTGTCAGCAGAGCCATATGATGGATGGGAGATGTCGGTGACTGGAGACTTTGTCAGGTCTCAATATTTGTCAGCAGAGCCATATGTTGGATGGGAGATGTCGGTGACTGGAAACTTTGTCAGGTCTCAACTTTTGTAAGCAGGGCCATATGTTGGATGGGAGATGTCGGTGACTGGAGACTTTGTCAGGTCTCAACTTTTGTAAGCAGGGTCATATGTTGGATGGGAGAT
This sequence comes from Sinonovacula constricta, assembly GCA_007844125.1. Lineage (NCBI taxonomy): Eukaryota > Metazoa > Mollusca > Bivalvia > Cardiida > Solecurtidae > Sinonovacula > Sinonovacula constricta. The sequence continues at coordinate 11,227,627 of CM017567.1, read as the reverse complement.
GTCGGTGGCTGGAGACTTTGTCAGGTCTCAACTTTTGTCAGCAGGGCCATATGTTGGATGGGAGATGTCGGTGACTGGAGCCTTTGTCAGGTCTCAACATTTGTCAGCAGAGCCATATGTTGGATGGGAGATGTCGGTGGCTGGCGACTTTGTCAGGTCTCAACGTTTGTCAGCAGAGCCATATGTTGGATGGGAGATGTCGGTGACTGGAGACTTTGTCAGGTCTCAACATTTGTCAGCAGGACCATATGTTGGATGGGAGATGTCGGTGACTGGAGCCTTTGTCAGGTCTCAACATTTGTCAGCAGAGCCATATGTCGGATGGGAGATGTCGGTGGCTGGCGACTTTGTCAGGTCTCAACATTTGTCAGCAGAGCCATATGTTGGATGGGAGATGTCGGTGACTGGAGCCTTTGTCAGGTCTCAACATTTGTCAGCAGAGCCATATGTCGGATGGGAGATGTCGGTGGCTGGCGACTTTGTCAGGTCTCAACATTTGTCAGCAGAGCCATATGTTGGATGGGAGATGTCGGTGACTGGAAACTTTGTCAGGTCTCAACTTTTGTAAGCAGGGCCATATGTTGGATGGGAGATGTCGGTGGCTGGAGACTTTGTCAGGTCTCAACTTTTGTCAGCAGGGCCATATGTTGGATGGGAGATGTCGGTGACTGGAGCCTTTGTCAGGTCTCAACATTTGTCAGCAGAGCCATATGTTGGATGGGAGATGTCGATGACTGGAGACTTTGTCAGGTCTCAACTTTTGTCAGCAGAGCCATATGTTGGATGGGAGATGTCGGTGACTGGAGACTTTGTCAGGTCTCAACATTTGTCAGCAGAGCCATATGTTGGATGGGAGATGTCGGTGACTGGCGACTTTGTCAGGTCTCAACATTTGTCAGCAGGACCTTATGTTGGATGGGAGATGTCGGTGACTGGAGACTTTGTCAGGTCTAAACTTTTGTCAGCAGGACCATATGTTGGATGGGAGATGTCGGTGACTGGATACTTTGTCAGGTCTCAACTTTTGTCAGCAGGGCCATATACTGGATGGGAGATGTCGGTGACTGGAGACTTTGTCAGGTCTCAACTTTTGTCAGCAGGGCCATATGCTGGATTGGAGATGTCGGTGACTGGAGACTTTGTCAGGTCTCAACTTTTGTCAGCAGAGCCATATGTTGGATGGGAGATGTCGGTGACTGGAGACTTTGTCAGGTCTCAACTTTTGTCAGCAGGACCATATGTTGGATGGGAGATGTCGGTGACTGGATACTTTGTCAGGTCTCAACTTTTGTCAGCAGGGCCATATACTGGATGGGAGATGTCGGTGACTGGAGACTTTGTCAGGTCTGAACTTTTGTCAGCAGGGCCATATGCTGGATTGGAGATGTCGGTGACTGGAGACTTTGTCAGGTCTCAACTTTTGTCAGCAGGGCCATATGTTGGATGGGAGATGTCGGTGGCTGGAGACTTTGTCAGGTCTCAACTTTTGTCAGCAGGGCCATATGTTGGATGGGAGATGTCGGTGACTGGAGCCTTTGTCAGGTCTCAACTTTTGTCAGCAGGGCCATATGTTGGATAGGAGATGTCGGTGACTGGAGACTTTGTCAGGTCTCAACTTTTGTCAGCAGGACCATATGTTGGATGGGAGATGTCGGTGACTGGAGACTTTGTCAGGTCTCAACTTTTGTCAGCAGAGCCATATGTTGGATGGGAGATGTCGGTGACTGGAGACTTTGTCAGGTCTCAACTTTTGTAAGCAGGGCCATATGTTGGATGGGAGATGTCGGTGACTGGAGACTTTGTCAGGTCTCAACTTTTGTCAGCAGGGCCATATGTTGGATGGGAGATGTCGGTGACTGGAGACTTTGTCAGGTCTTAACTTTTGTCAGCAGGACCATATGTTGGATGGGAGATGTCGGTGACTGGCGACTTTTTCAGGTCTCAACTTTTGTAAGCAGGGCCATATGTTGGATGGGAGATGTCGGTGACTGGAGACTTTGTCAGGTCTCAACTTTTGTCAGCAGGGCCATATGTTGGATGGGAGATGTCGGTGACTGGAGACTTTGTCAGGTCTCAACTTTTGTCAGCAGGGCCATATGTTGGATGGGAGATGTCGGTGACTGGAGACTTTGTCAGGTCTCAACTTTTGTCAGCAGGGCCATATGTTGGATGGGAGATGTCGGTGACTGGAGACTTTGTCAGGTCTCAACTTTTGTAAGCAGGGCCATATGCTGGATGGGAGATGTCGATGACTGGCGACTTTTTCAGGTCTCAACTTTTGTCAGCAGGGCCATATGTTGGATAGGAGATGTCGGTGACTGGAGACTTTGTCAGGTCTCAACTTTTGTCAGCAGGGCCATATGTTGGATAGGAGATGTCGGTGGCTGGAGACTTTGTCAGGTCTCAACTTTTGTCAGCAGAGCCTTATGTTGGATGGGAGATGTCGGTGACTGGAGACTTTGTCAGGTCTCAACTTTTGTCAGCAGAGCCATATGTTGGATGGGAGATGTCGGTGACTGGAAACTTTGTCAGGTCTCAACTTTTGTAAGCAGGACCATATGTTGGATGGGAGATGTCGGTGACTGGAGACTTTGTCAGGTCTCAACTTTTGTCAGCAGGGCCATATGTTGGATTGGAGATGTCGGTGACTGGAGACTTTGTCAGGTCTCAACTTTTGTCAGCAGGGCCATATGTTGGATGGGAGATGTCGGTGACTGGAGACTTTGTCAGGTCTCAACTTTTGTCAGCAGGGCCATATGTTGGATGGGAGATGTTGGTGTCTGGAGACTTTATCAGGTCTCAACTTTTGTCAGCAGGACCATATGTTGGATGGGAGATGTCGGTGTCTGGAGACTTTGTCAGGTCTCAACTTTTGTCAGCAGGGGCATATGTTGGATGGGAGATGTCGGTGTCTGGAGACTTTGTCAGGTCTCAACTTTTGTCAGCAGGACCATATGTTGGATGGGAGATGTCGGTGACTGGAGACTTTTGTCAGGTCTCAACTTTTGTCAGCAGGGGCATATGTTGGATGGGAGATGTCGGTGTCTAGAGGCTTTGTCACTGTTATATTAACTAGTTCAGTCAAATGATTTTAAGCGAGCATAGCGAGAAGTTATACCAGCTCCACAGATTGTTCCTATGGATTTTTTTTATTTCCGTTTTCACCGCATAAACGTTCCACTTTTAGTTAAGACTCCCGATGTGCGGCATCGGAACGGCGACAGCAGAGGCAAAACGTCACGCAAGAGTTACTTGAATAGAGTCTATATATTACTGCATATATAGTACACAACAGAAATAGGTGTTTTGGCTTTGTCCATTATCGATGTTTTGCTGTAAAATCAGAGTGGGCAATGTGATATAGTTGAAGAGCAGCTCATCCGCTCTGCAGGGCCGGATCTAGAAAATTTTGCTGGGGTGGGGTGGCTGGTGGTATGAATCCAGATCCGTTCAACTTTATCGCAGTTACTTGATACTAGATACATATTGTATATATACACAGTAGGGGACCCTAACGTAAAACTTAGTCAACAAACAACATTTACTTTAAAAGCTTAGCATTTTTTAAGCCTACATGTATGTGTTTTCACAACACTACTCCTGTACTTGGTTGGTGGGTGATTGAGTGTGTGTGTGTGTGTGTGTGTGTGTGTGTGTGTGTGTGTGTGTGTGTGTGTGATGCATCCCCCATCCCTCGCCCCTGGACCCCTGGAACCAGTCCCGCCGCTTTGAAATCACCTGTATTCGGTATCCAAATGAAATTCTTATCTTATAAATGTCCGTTTTTTTCTATGAATGAACATTTGAGTAATAAAGTAATATAAAATGTGACTAACACTTTAAGAAATTATAAGCCAAAAATCCTGTTTTACATACTCATAAAAAGAACTTTAAGATTCTTATAATATTGATAATAATAAAGTAGATGTGATACAGTTTTAGGTATGTATTAAGACCAACAAATTGTACAGATTATTAAATAAAAAATAAAGCATGTAAATTAAAGAAAATCAATAAAATGGACGTGTCAATCGGTTCGCTATTGTTGAAACATGGATAAATCTTTGAGGAATATTCCATGTTAACACCGATAAACTTCACGGCATTAACTGACAGCAGAAAAAAGTAAGAGGGCAAAGTAGGTAAGACATGGATCAAAAGTGGACAAGGTGAACACAAACCGGGACAATTTGCGACAGAAATCCGAACATGTAGGGAATTTTCTGGTTTTTCAGAGAGCTCAGCTAATGACAAGAAAAACATTGATGCAAAGCATCAATGACGACGCAAAAGTATGTATTGTACCAGAAAAATATGGGAAAAATAAAAAGAAACAAGATTCCCATAACAATAATCTCCCTTGCTTGACAAATCAAATTAAAAAAACAAAACTATATAAAAGATAATAATAAATTAAATAATCGAAATTAAACATATTTTTGACTATCATTAACTGACGACAGTTTTTTCATTGTGACAATAACCACAGTTTTTGATGTGCCATTGGATTTTTTAAGACATTTTTTTTTCAGATTATTGCTTGACAATGAACCGAAATTTCTGATTACCGCTTTGATCCTATTAGTAAACATCTTGGACACATGACTCCAGTGGCAATCAGCAAACATGATCACAGTAGACTCCAATCTTCACCGCGTCGTCAATGGCAACTGAAGAAATTACGGACCCCCCATCAGAACAGTGATGTTGGAAACTGTCAGACAAATAAAATCCGTAGAAACCACCACGGCACCGGCTTAGAACGACCGTCGTCGTAACTAACATTTTAAAATTGGAATGTTAAATAAAACTAACAACACAACAAGCGGTGTCTTGAAATTAAATGTGAACTGCAAGATGCAAAAAATGACACCTCTTAATGTAAATTAGAACATTCAGTCAAATTAAACTGACTAAGTGTATAACAGCAGAAAACCACGTGAATGAATTTCTAACACCACATTTAGGGGTAATTTCTGCATTTATTATTCCAGAGATGTCAACTTATCGCCAGGAGAATGTTAAAATGAAGCCATAGCAGAAGCTACTGAGCACACATTTGCAAGGAAATCCAACATATATTAACAGACTTCCTTAAGATCGCTACATCACATCTTGGAAATTTTCTTGTAGGTCTGGTGGGTGGTGGCGGTAAAGGGTGGGGTGGGGTTGGTGGCGGGTGCGTTTTTTTTGTAAGGTGGTGTTGGTGGCGGGGGCTGGGTGGGGTGGTGTGGGGTTGGTGGCGGGAGCTGGGTGGGGTGGTGTGGGGATGGTGGCGGGAGCGGGTAGGGGTATGTGTAACTAAAAGATGCAACTCTATAAATCATATAGTTGATCCCATAAAGTTTTATTTAGCCCTATGATTGAACCACGTGCCCGCCTTTACACCGGTCACCACGATTTGCTTTGCTGCAGTAACCACAATCGTACCTACTCGGCGATCTCCGACAAGTTTCGGATATATCGCTTTTACAGAATTACCCGAGGAGTTCCGAGTGCAGTAACCACTGACGTCTCGGAAATCACGTGACCATAGTGAGAATCATGACTGAGTACACCAATATCCGTGTTAATGTAAAATTATTCAACATGATCTAAATTTTATAAAACTAAAATATTTTATTTTTTCTTTAAATTCAAACATGCTATTAATCTTATTTTTGTTAAAAAAAACTATAATGGTGTGAACATTTTAAAATATAAATAAATAAAAATATCATAATCTCGTTCAAATCTCATTCGTTCATCTGGTTGATTATTGAGGTGTTTTCCGTTAAAGCCGTGCGACTAGTTCAATGTACAAACACACAAAACCTAAGTCTGTCATGACCATTGTTATTCCCGCTTTTCATATATAAAGGGACTCTACTCTAACTATTAAAAACTATATTCTTACCTCCCTTGTCTGTAAGTTTTTGGTAAACTTTAAGATTTTTCTATTTTTTAAACGTTTGGAAAACAATGAAGACTGAAGCGTACGCATAAAATGGAATCTTAATGATTGAGATAAGAATTTGATAGGAAGGTTGAGCGCTTTTCTGAAAAATAAACAAATTAAAAATTAATTTGATTATATTATATATAAAGTATATGAAAATACCTTCCCACTATGGAGATAAAAAAAACCCCCATTTCTTTCATTACGAGAATAGGGATTTACCGCTGGTGTAGGTGAAAAGAAATCACCTCTTTACAAATGCAGACATTATAAAATTGAAATCATAACGCGAAAAAATAATTGCTCATACACAACACTTACAATGAGGTGGTAATATCGTTTTATTCTTTGTAATATTCCTATGAAATAGTAAGACGTACAATATTACCAGTATGTTATTTACAGAGATTGTTTTAACCGCATAGAAAAACAAGTTTAAACACAGTATAATTTCAAACAAACAACAATACATAAAACAATCCGTAAACCAGTTGTCAAAATAATTGACAGGTGTATGTAGACTTTATTGTCCGTCATCAAGTGACATTTTTGTCTTCTTCCGTTATTTAAATATACCTGCTTTTTCCTTTGCCGCAATAAACGTCACTGCAAGATGTCAAATATAGACGTACAGGAGAGAAGCCAAGTATAAATTCCCGCTGGTCGTATCTATAAAAAACTCTATCAGACAGTTTCGATTGTGGTACAATTGCATTACTTTCATTTAATTGTAGAAACTCGACTTATCTTAAGGTGATTAGGCGCCGTCGGACAGCTAGAAAGGAAATCAGGCTCAATAAGTTGTTTGGATGAAAACTCGTCCATACAAATTGCAGTAGGAGCGTTAATTATGAAATACTTCTCACGACTTTATTATACTGTAACGCAGTGCACATTTCGGTGAATCTTCGTCAATAACCTGACTTAACAAGAAAGTGGACATAAGTTGGGACATAACTCAGATGTCGGTGCATAGCCCAAGATAATTCGTTTGTTGTCTCTGAGTGTATTGGGATACATTTGGATCGGCAGCCAAAAACCCTTCGTGTGATTCCTTGTGACACTTGTGCGATTGGGTGTCCCAGTAGTATGTGATTTCATGCTACATTTATGTGTGATTGGGTGTCCCAGTAGTGTGTGATTCCATGCTACACTTATGTGCGATTGGGTGTCCCAGTAGTGTGTGATTTCATGCTACATTTATGTGAGATTGGGTGTCCCAGTAGTGTGTAATTCCATGCTACATGTATGTGCGATTGGGTGTCCCAGTAGTGTGTGATTCCTTGCTACATTTATGTGCGATTGGGTGTCCCAGTAGTGTTTGATTCCATGCTACATTTTTGTGCGATTGGTTATCCTAGTAGTATGTGATTTCATGCAACATGTATGTGCGATTGGGTATCCCAGGAGTGTAATTTTATGCTACATTTACTAGTATGTGCGATTGGGTATCCCAGGGGTGTGATTCCATGCTTCATATATGTGCGATTGGGTGTCCCAGTAGTATGTGATTTCATGCTACATTTATGTGCGATTGGGTGTCCCAGTAGTGTGTGATTCCATGCTACATTTGTGTGTGATTGGGTGTCCCAGGAGTGTGACTCCATGCTACATTTATGTGCGATTGGTTATCCCAGTTGTGTGTGATTCCATGCTACATTTGTGTGTGATTGGGTGTCCCAGGAGTGTGTGATTCCATGCTACATTTGTGTGTGATTGGGTGTCCAGTCGTGTGATTCGATGGTTTATTTTTGTAATTAGGTGTACCAGTTGTGTGATGGAGTAACATTTGTGTGATTGGTTGTTTATTTGTGTGTTTCGATGTTATAGTTGTATGATTTGGTATCCCAGTTGTGTGATTCGAAGTAACTTTAGTTTGTTTGGCTGGTTACATGTGTGATTTGATGTTGCAGTTGTATGTTTGACTGTCCAGTTTGACTCCATGTTGCAGTTGTATGACTGGGTGTCTCAGTTGTGTGATTCATGTATTGCAGTTGTATGTCTGGGTGTCTCAGTTGTGTGATTCCATCTTAAAGTAGTATGGTTAGGTGTTTCAGTTGTGTGATGCCAGGTTGAAGTTGTATGCCTGGGTGTCTCAGTTGTGTGATTTCATGTAACATTTGTATGATTTGGTGTATCTTTTGTTTGATGCATGTGTAGCAGTTGTATGATTGGGTGTGTCAGTTGTGTGACTCCATCTTGAAGTTGTATGGTTAGGTGTCTCAGTCGTGTGATTCCATGTTGAAGTTTTATGATTGGGTGTCTCAGTCGTGTGATTCCATGTTGAAGTTGTATGATTGGGTGTCCCAGTCGTGTGATTCCATGTTGAAGTTGTATGATTGGGTGTCTCAGTCGTGTGATTCCATGTTGAAGTTGTATGATTGGGTGTCTCAGTCGTGTGATTCCATGTTAAAGTTGTATGATTGGGTGTCTCAGTCGTGTGATTCCATGTTGCAGTTGTATAATTGGGTGTCTCAGTTGTGTGGTTCTATGTTGGAGCTGTATGTTTGGCTGTCCAGTAGTGTGATTCCATGTTGCAGTTGTATAATTGGGTGTCTCAGTTGTGTGGTTCTATGTTGGAGCTGTATGTTTGGCTGTCAAGTAGTGTGATTCCATGTTGCAGTTGTATAATTGGGTGTCTCAGTTGTGTGGTTCTATGTTGGAGCTGTATGTTTGGCTGTCCAGTAGTGTGATTCCATGTTGCAGTTGTATAATTGGGTGTCTCAGTTGTGTGGTTCTATGTTGGAGCTGTATGTTTGGCTGTCCAGTAGTGTGATTCCATGTTGCAGTTGTATAATTGGGTGTCTCAGTTGTGTGGTTCTATGTTGGAGCTGTATGTTTGGCTGTCCAGTAGTGTGATTCCATGTTGCAGTTGTATGACCCACTGTCCAGTCGTGTGATTCCCTGATGCAGTTGTAACATTGGGTGTCTCAGTTGTGTGATTTCATGTTGAAGTTGTTGTGTTGGGTGTCTCATTTGTGTGATTCCATGATACATTTGAATGTTTGGCTGTCCAATTTTGAAGTTGTATGATTTGGTGTCTCAGTTGTGTGATTCAACCTTACAGTGTTGTGGTGTGTTAAATTTGCGTGATTGGCCGACTAGTTGTTTGGCCAATGTTACATGTGCGTGATGTGTTGACCTTGTAGTGTCATTCGACAGTATGGCTGTGAGATTGGGTGTCCCTGTTGTGTTGTTCGAGGTTACAGTACTTGCTTAAGCAACCAGAAAGACCAAATGCCAATGTTGTCATTTTCTGCTGTTCATAAGATTGGTCTTTTCTACCTTTAATAGTGAACCTCAGATGCTAATGTTTAGCGGATATACCAGCTCAAATATAATTAACGCCTTGCTTGTCAAAGACTTCTGTACAAGAGTTGTAACGTCTTTGTCTTTAAGCTTAGTCTTAACGAGGACAGCGACTGGAGGCTGGACATCTAAAGAGCCTCCGTATCATTTGCTATTCCAGAGGAAACTCAAGTTGATGAAGGCCGGGGCAATTGACATACTAAATTAGATGCAAATACAATTAGTTATTAGAGCTTTATCATGTATGAGACTCGCGAGATGTCGTTAAATGTACAACATCATGGCCGTGCAACAACAAACCACTCTGAGTGGAATTATCGGTGAATATTTGTTCAGAAGCAGACTTAAGGGAATGTTGATTGGTAGATTAACCGCTTTTGAATAAATTATCAATTTAAATTTGAGAGAGACAGCGCATTTTCGATATGGTTGTTGCGTATATGAGATTTTTGTCTTGTCTTGTCTTGTACTGCCTGCCTGCCTGTCTGTCTGCAGTTATTTTGAACCTACTGTATAAACAATAAGTGACGTAAGAGTTGACCATGTGCCACTCTCGGCTGATTTCGTCTGCTGTTGCCTTCACAGCGATGCTACCGGCCTCCTCCTCACCAATTCCAGTTCATCTGTATTCCAGGACCGGTAATGTTTTGTAGGAGTACAACATGCCCACTGGGTAAGATGGGAAAGAAATTGTTTTGTAAAAAGTTACCGTGACACTTCTTGTATTTTCTTGAGAACATATTATTATTGTATGTGGTATTTATTTGTTATTATCTCGAACCTTCTACATCTATATTAAAATGTAATATTTAGTTTCGTTATTCAGCCATTAGCAATTTTAGCGTTATTACCAGTCTTTATATGGTTTCAGCCACATGGTCTTATCCCCAGTATTCCACCAAGAAAAAAAAAAAAAACGACACTGAGCGAACATGGTTAACCAAAGAGCAAGATTTGTAACTTACAGAATTGGTTATAATCACAGTATGTTACACAGCAATAAAATACATAACGTTACTGATTACAATGAAAATATTATTGATACATACTTATACAATAGCTATTTTCTTTTAAGAGTTGTTCGATGGTGTTAAATTGTTGTGTAAAGTTGTCCACACCTGTCCAAGCCCCCAAGTGTTTATTCGATGTTCATTTTACTGACTGATAGAAGTTTCCCCTCATGTCTGTGTGAATAATTAATTTGTAACTGGGGATGTGTCAGCCCCATGATTGGCGGAGAAAGTGATTGTGATATAATACAGACTGGTATCATTTATTCCTTACAAATGTAGACTCTTATTTATACAGGTGTGTTTTTTTTACTTTCTCACGTGTTTTGAAGTGGATGTTTGTCAAGACACGCAGTGTTTTGTATATATTATTTACAATATTATTCATATTTTTTTTCGAAATAAAATGTTTTGTATATTCGGGAGAAAGGACATGTATTTTTTATAAAAATAATTAAAACAACAGAAGCAATTAGTTTATTAAAATGTTATAAAACACGATATACACCACATAAAACATAGTCATGAAAATAGTATATCGGATGCGTCTTAAAATCTATAGGTAATAAAATAATCGCCAACCACGGTTGTTACTCCGGTTGACAGTGAAAGTTACTGCGTCAGTAAACATGGACGGCTTTGGTAAAAGACCTATAAACCCACGGAGTTAATTAAAGCATGATCAGTTTTTTACCATTGTGGCACATTAAGAATCTTTCTCACTTCAATTAGTTCTCTCTTAATCTTTCCCCATAGAAATTATGATTAAAGAATCTACTCTCAAGCATTTGAATTATACCAACCTATTAGTGCTTGCTAATAGTAACAACACAAAGACAACAAGAAACAGCAACCACACGAAAAGACATGACTGTATATTTCATTAACATGACGATGTTAAGAGAGTATCAATAGATACGCCAATATTTGCACGATAGACCATGAAATGTTATGATTTATCAATGGAATTAAAGTAGTATTACCTCTGTTATTTGGTATTGTAGAACTAAGATCAGAGTGATGTTGGTCAATGGGATGTCCATGGCGTGATGGTAGTGTCGCCATCTTGCAACTCATCTGACCACTTAGCCTTTCACCTCGTGGGTTCGAGTCCCGTTCGGGGCTTAATGTGGGAATGTCTTCAAGCTGTAGCGCGGTTAGCCGGTGCTTCTACACAGACATTTGTCTGGGATCCTCTTCCACCAAAATAGCTTGACGTCGCTATAATGATCATCAATGGTCGCTGGGATGCATTTCAAAAGCAAAACAAAACAAAATTGGTCTTTCAATACTGATTTATCTCTACATTTCTAGATCTATAAATGATATCCTTTTTCATTTTTTACTAATTTTGTGTGCGCGCTTTTTAATTAGAAAAAAAGATATGAAGAAATAATCTTATCATTTAAGTCATTATTTCAAATTGAGTTGGTTGTATTTAATCTTAAGTGCAACTTGCAGAGAATTGGGTACCAAGTGTGTTCTATCATACCATTGATAGTGTGTTTCGGTGTAAGATGCTTTTTATTTCATCTTGTGATTTAGGTGAGCAAATGTCTGAATTCTTTATAATGGATGTGAATTCATGAGAAGCTCATTACGGTTGTAGTTAAAAAAAACAAACTCATAAATCTTGGTGGCATTTTTTATTTAAGGGGCGCAACTCCACCATACATATCGTTGACTTATGCAGCAGGAGTTGTTTTGGTGCCAAAGAGATAATATATACATATTCCATTGACTTAATTGGTCGTTTGTAACTGAGTTACTGAATGTTGTGCAGTTCTTTAAAACCTAATAACTTTGATTATTTTTATTACAAAAACTAAGCAGACAAGTCTGTTTACATGCAATAATATAGTACTACAACAACATGACCATTTTTGCTAAATATGAAGCCTCAACCATCACATGAGAGGGCATTTAATATTGATGGAGTGATACAGTGCTACGCCACTCGTGAAAATACAACTTCGTTGATCACTCGAAGAAATAATAATCGACCATACACGGGGAAACAGATATCCTCTATTAATTCTACTGCTTACACAAACACCGCTTTAAGATGCTCAATCAAAGCCAAGTCGTAATTGAAAAGCCAAGTGGATTTCCCAGCGCTCGTATGAATTAACTTTTTCCAGACAGTTTCGTTTGTCCCACAATTGCGTTACACACATTTAATTGTATGATTCGGGTTGGTTCTAAGGTGATTAGACGATGTCGGCAAGTCTGAAAAGAAATCCATTTCAAACTTAGTTTAGATGCAAAGTCATTCGCACTAATCTCATTTACATTAATTTTCGTGACCTTTATTATGCTTTCAGGAAGTACCCTTCCTTTTCGTCCATATGATAAATAAGTTATGACATGTTCATTGATTTCTTTTTATTCATTGTAACTGTTATGTGACAAAGTTGTGTGCAACTACGAAAAAATATTAAAGAAATGAAGTGTTTACTGTTCAGAGATACCATGATTGTCAATATTTACAGCATAACTAGAGTATAATTATCGTTTATATGAACAAAATGCTAATATATGTCTTAAACTTAACAAGGTCATTAAAATGCTGATGTTAGTTGTTCTTTGTTTGAAGCCCATTAAAACATAGGCAGTTTAAAATTTACTTGTACTAGAAACTAATTCACGCAATTTGAAGGTATATGTATTTGTCCAAAAATATGGTTTTATGTAAATGTTTAGTAAAGAACGGAAATTTTACAATATGTAATTAATCTTCTAATTAATGACAATGATTACATTTTCTTTGTCATTTACATTGTATGGTTATAAGAGACATCATTACTATGTATTGGCATCGTGCAACTGAACTTCACTCATAGGCTAATCGTATACATGTAATAAAGCTATACTTAAGGCATTTCTAATGCATTGTTTATTGAGAATCTGAAAGACTGTGTGATTTATCAAGTCCATCCTATGCACGTATCTTTTGGCGCCACTCTAGAGATCTATGTGTCTCTTATGGAAAAGCATTTTAATGGGGACACTAACGCAGCAGGCAATGCCAGGAATTCGTAACTGTTTGGTGCGATATCTCCTCCCCACCAAAAAAAAAACAAAAACAAAACAAAAACCAAGTGTAAAATTCTGGGGTCATATTCATAAAAAAATCTGAGAATGTTTTTCGGATTTTGACAAAGAAATTGTCTTAAATATTAAAAAAAAAATTACATATAAGAAAAATTCTTCAATGCCAGTAATAAAACCATCAAACCTAAGAAATTATAAAGATTGTTTCCAAATTAATGGAAAATTCTTAGTGTAAGTAAGATTTTCTTTGTTGATTTTGATGAATACTACCCGAGCCTATAATTATAAAATATATCAAAACAGAATCAAGCAACAGCAGACATTCACACCTTTTGTGGAGGTTTGTTTTAAGAAAAGAGTCGAATATACCGAAGTTAATTCGGCAGAAAGAAATTGTTGTTGTTATAGACATGGAAATAAAGCCAAGTACCATATAGTCTTATTCCCTACATATTCTTGTTTAAAGCTCATACTCTCTTCGGCGTCCTGTACAATGCTTGATATTCATCCCTACCTATAACAACAACGTGGGTGAACGTTCCTGAAGGCCTGATGCTCGGCCAATAAAGAGCTAGTGATTCCTTGGCTACGTCAATTGAATGTAAATAAATGAGGGTCACGGAATCTACATACACAATTGGACAACAATGCAATTAGTAATTAGAGATGTATCCTATTTATGACTTGTGCGATGTCATTCTATAATGTAAAATCATTTCCGCGCAAAAACAAATTATTTTGAAAGACAATGTCAGTTTAATTAGTATTAGGATCAAGTTAAAGCAACACAAGGTATGCATGTTTACATTTTTCATATTGCAGGTTAAACGCATTAATTGTTTTCTAGTTAGGCATAGTTCAGTTACCTATGCTTGAACACACTGTGATAATTCAAAGTGTTTCTTGTATAGACCGGAATATTTGTAAACAGATCAGAGCGACATATTTATGGTTACCATGACAACGTTCAGATATTTTAGTTTTGAGGAAGACAACAGTTAAATGACTGGGTAGAACATTGTTTGTAAATGGTATTCTTTAATTTCGCTTCTCTCCTGATGCAGCTAATTGTCGCATTGTGACGAACATGGCTTCAGACTGTTTGTTCTTGAGAGAAGCCACCAGGAAGTGCTAGGTTCAAGCTCTCTATAAACCGGTTTAAGCACCTTAGTCATCCTTTTACCGACATACCGTTCAAATGCCTGAACGGTTGTTTCTGTATTAATTAATAATTAGCTTCCGAGGGAAACCGAGATTTTCTTACAATTTTAGACTATTCTTGTAGCCATCACAACAAAAATGTAGTTTTACGTATTACCATTATGGTTGTGAAGGCAAACTCACAGTTCCAATCATGTAGCAGTAGAAAATCCTGATTGGCAAACTAGGATTACGTCATCGGTATATGCCTGGGAAATCCCTTTGTCAACAAACAAGTTTTTAATTGCAATTTGGGGTTTTCCGCACAATGATAAGACCCGTTTACCGAAGCTCCAAACATTCGTGGCTGACTGCCTATGAACCTATGAATTATCACAATTAATCTATCTAGCATGTTTACACTAGATGCAACTGTGATTAAAATGCAACACTAAATAACTTCAAATTTATAAATAACCAACAGGGAGCTTAGAATACAGCATAGTTACAGTCAAACGTGGTACGTGTGATGTAACCTGTAAGGGCGATAGTGACAATGTTTTCCGTTTTAAAGTTGACCGATCGGTCTCAACACTTTAAGTTCTGTGTATGTCCACTACATTAAATGCGGTGGTTTTATGTTTGGAAAATAAACGGTTAATCTAACACAGACATGATTCACGACAGTTTATCTACACAGGTTCTCATTATCTAAAAATGACTACTTTTCCGAAACAGTGAATACTTCTGTGCTCGCAGCGTTTTTATTGCCCTATTGTTGTAATGTCTTATCATGGCGCGTTTAGAAACATTTACATTTAAATTGCATAAATTCCCTTGTGCATTGCTAGTTCAAATATTGAAATATGTGGTGAATCCCATAGGACCTTATCATATGATCTGATTCCTTGACGAATCAGAATGACCAATTATCTGAATGGTAATATGATTTGGGAACATTTACCATTATGAAGATCAACAACGTCTGGGCACAGCTAACAATGGCAAAACCCCGATCAATCTTACAATTTAGACGGTATATTTTTCGATAAATTAATTAGCAATTTAGATTTTAATTACATTTGGTTTCCTTATCATTTTCCTGTGCAAGCACACTGCGAGTTAAATAGTAAATGCGAAACTTTGTGGCGGTTCTATATCTATGACAAGATATATGTGGAAACAATTTTGTTAATACTTTTTATCTCTTTCCTTACACGTAAACATAACAAGCCGCATTAAAATATGTTTTTGCAGAAAGTCAATATGACTTAGCATACAGGCAAACACCGACTCACTAGTTCAATGCACAATAATACATGCAAGCTAATCGTTTTACAATTATCGGATGTTTGTAAGTTCTAAAAGAGAGGAAGTAATAAAATTGTCGTTATTTTCTTATGCAGTTGAATATGTTGAAACGTTGGTGAAAGCATTTATTGCACTAAGTACCGATATAACAAAGAAAATCTTTCTTCAAAAAGTAAGTTTAATTTGTACTTTAGTTGATAAGTTAATAACGAGATGTCAGTTAAATATAATGATAATATGTTTAGTAGAATCAACAATAAAATATTCACATTCCGGATCACAGTAGAACATGGATGAAATACAGCCTAGGATGCCAAACTTTAATTCAAAGAAGTTACTTATTCCCTGAAGAAAAAGAAAGCTAATACTGATACTTTGGCGGATAAATACATCGCTCTATTTGTCTATTAACAAGACGTAAATTCAGTTTTCGGGGCATTATTCAAGGGCATTAACAATGGTATACCTTCTAACAGGATCTCTTACAGACCAGAGGCTTTTATCTGTGAACAGATCGATGTGTTCATTTTGAATGATCCTGTCATACTAGTCAGTTGGCTCTCGTATTAGTTGATAGATTCTTATTGCATGCTTATATTTCGACGGCTAAGCCTTTTAAAGAAATGTGACATAAATACTGTTATATACCTTTTTAGCAATGCTCTTTTACCATAGGAACTTGAGCGAAGTTGGTCTGATTAGCACAGTTTCACTTTTCAAATATCACCTCTGATTTACTTTTTTATGTAATTTACAGCTTGATTTCCAATTCATTCAGTAAATTTGATTTTCTCATATGCCTGATTCAGAAACTGTTTATAGAGAACAAATAATTTGTTCCTCAAAATGGGTGGGTGGGTGTGGCATTATATATTTTTTCTAGTCGATCAATTAATTTTCTTAATCCATGACCCCAAACTTTTTAATCCTTTTATCCTGTTACTGGCAGTAGTCATATCCGCTTATGTCTTTTTATTTCCCTCGTTTTAAAGCAATTCATTTTTTGTTATCTCCATCTTATAAAAAAAACACAAAACCAATCGAGTGGATTTCCCAAGTGTTAGAAAGTGCTACAAAATAAATACAACAACAGCAAATGAGTGTTAAATGATCGTAACAGAAAGATCACGGATGTGTGACATCCAAAGCGCTGTAGAGAGCATGCGCTTGAAACAAGAAGATGACAATCCTGGGAACTAGACACTTACACCGTCGATTCATAGCCTATATGTGTGAGAGTAACAAACGATAACTTTGCTAGGAGGATGGGAACTAGTTTACTTCTCTGTTTTCTCCCATGTTGTCTTATATATCTTTTTGTAATTACAAGATGCACTTTTTACATCGCGTACTCGTTTTTTTGTTATATAAGGCCTAGCCGAACAAGTGCATTTTTACTGCCTGTTTATAAAAATGCAAGCTAAACTTTTAACCGCGGCATACCCGGTCCTTTACTCTGAAAATGGTCACGCCAAAAAGTTGCGATTTCCTTTTGTTGCCTGTTACAATATTGTCCTCATAAATATTGTATTCCATAAAAATATATGACAAAGTCCTATGAGCATTGCAACATATACCAAACTCCGAAAAAGCACAGAACAAAGGTATTTCACATGCAAGCCGCTCTCAAGAGGGGCGCCAAATAGACGATTCATAGACAAGGCGTTAACTCTTCTACAATTCAGTGCTACTAACGTCTAGAGTACTACATAATAAACCAAATAAGTGCTATACAGATTCTCATTGGTCAATGTTAACAATGTGAATGCAACAAGGGTCAAGGTTACAGTTACACTGCGCACGCGACGACTACTGTTTATTCTATATCATTATCGTACTGTTGAAGCATTAATGTTCCAAATAAAAAGAATGTGTCCATCCTTGTGTTTATAGGGAGGATATCATCATTGGACTGTACCAACTGCTGCTGGGACAGTCTCTTATTGACAATATGTGTCTCCAGTGACAACACAACTTGACAACTTGTGGTTGAGGAAAACAGGCATACCTACATCGTCATTAAACCTTTGTAGTGTTAAACGTTTAATCCTTTGGAAGTTGTCCTCCCCAGTTATGTGCGAGTGTTTTAGGGCTTGATTCTATAATTCCATTTAAAGAACATCTCTTCTTTCTGTTCGGAGGCAGAGAAGACTTGATTTTATAATTTTTGTTCAGACCATAGGATAAATACTTTTTCCTCATTGAATAATTTTATTCAATTTGAAAAAAACACAACAACACACACTTGTATTTAAAATGGCTCTAAAGGACGTCCTATTTTATGTTGACTTAGGTCACACGACCAGGTAATGTTATCAGGACCATGTTATCGCTATCAGACAGACTGGTTATCAGACAGGTTTTAAAAAAGGTGACATGATGGAACCATTTCCAGGCTGCTTAAAGCATAACAAATGAATCTACAAAGAACATAATTGGACCGCTCTTGTATAAAGACGTGTCATGTATGTACGTTAGCTTATTGCTTTGCTAGTTCATTTAAATATCTGATTAATTATTTTATACTTTCGTATGGTATGTCGTTTAAATATTTGAATACTTATTATATAGTTTCTAATGGAATTTTTAAATGTGTTATAAATTATTATATTGTTTCTAATACTACTTCATTTAGATGCTTTATGACTTCGATATAACGTCTTTAACGGATATTTCATATAAATGTTTTAAATCACTATTCTAGGCCTTTGTTTTAAGTTCCAATTGTTATTATTAAGAAGAGATTTTGTTAGGAAAAATAACGAAACAAACATTTAGACTGACAATATTGTTATAATTGTTTCATAATCACCCTTGTTTTTTTTGTAAGTGAATTAATAATTTAAAGTTCCTCATTCTGTCGTGGAGAAAGCATACCTGTTCAATTTAATATGTCTCGTATTTTGTTGTTAAAACTTTATTTTTCAAGCTCTTAATGGCCATAATATGTGGTCACATACAATACTTCAAGCTCCAAACTGATGTCAATTGTGAACAAAGATCGCTGGTTCAAGCTCCAAGTTGACGTCACGTGTGACATAAGTATGTTATCACGCGTCTTATAGTGTAAGTCCAGGATCCTACCTTAATGAAGGAGTAACATACACACTTTTGTTTTGCTGCAGATTCTTGAAACAATACGATGATAGTTAACTTTCGTTGATATTCTTGGGAATGTGTATTTTTTCTGTCAACTATGTTTGGGATATCTGGTATTTTCTGAACTTGTAAACCTTAATGATGAGATCTGTTCTCTTACAAAACATTTAATGCAATATTCATGCAAAGATGAAATCAGGCTTCATTCGAGTATTTGTTACATATATACATCTATTTGCAGTTTTTTTGGTCCATAAAAGGGCTTGTTAGATGATTTGAGTTTAGTTTAAGTTTGGACATATAGTTTGGAAATACTTGCAGCTTCTTTATTAAACCTTTCTGTGCTGGAACTGACGTGGACTTATTTTATTCCACAGTGCTATAAATATTAAAGTGTTGGATTTGGAATAATATTAATTATATTCGTGTATTGTTCTACCTTGGATAATTGCAACTGTGTGTATCTACGAGGACATTATTAATTGGACTATTTAAGGGACACCTCCTTAAGGGACAAACTGTGAGCTTACATTTATTTCGCATTCTCAAATTTTGTCTGATAATTATATGTGTTATTAGTTTGTTACAACATAGATTTAATTGTTTATTAAAATAAAACATTATTGTACTAGTTTGTTGCTGGCTTGTCCTCTCTGTTACACCATTTCGTCGTTTAGTAAACGTGCCATTTTATAAATAAATTTTAAATAGCGACACCGGTCGTAACAGGTCATATTGGTGACGTCCATCTAATTATTTGCGGTGGATGACCCCCGGATTTATATCTGGGTAGAACCACCATCACACCCTGGGTTAGCTGGAAAACCTCCCCAAAATGAAAGTTCATTCTCCTACCGGGGCTCGAACCCACGCGGTGAGCGGCCGTGGTGTTTCAAGTCTGCGACTCTAACCGCTCGGCCACGGGCGCCCCCACAGCCAGAAGTGTAACAGCGTCGACAATGTTATATTGATATCTCACCATAATTAAATATTGCATCATGGTAGAAGGTACATAAAAATATTTGTCGTGACGATTACTATATGCAGACGATTGTGTTCCATAAAATCATTTAGTGTAACGGAAGAAAATGGCAAACAATTATCTCATATGCGGACTGAACTATCTAATTCTACAAAATAATATTACAATTTACTGCAGGACAAGTGCTTTTACCTTTTACTGAATTGTGGAAAATGTTCAACCTTGGCTTGTGCTGAAGAAATGCTCAGTAAGTTAAATCAACACATTTTTCGGTTAAGAATTTGGACGTGAATATTTCTTCACACTGATGTGTTGTACCACTGTAAATTTATAAAAGAATATTTCAGTTAAAGCATATAAAGACGTCTTTATTAGAGAACCATACTCTATATAATGTCATAAAAACAAAACAAAAAACGAATCTTCGATGATAATGATATGCTATTGTATTTCTAACAAGTTAAAAGTCCCTTTATATGTTAACACCGGGTGCGATCGTCATATGCATACTGATGGTTTTCCGACGTTGGAAAAGCATTACTTTCCGTTATTTTGAAATTGCATCAGAATCACCAGCACAGTGTCGGACAGGTGATCATACACGGGGGTTATGTATCTAGCTAGTCTGTAACAGTAGAATGCCAAGTTACTATTGGCGCAATGTTACAGTCGATCTTAAACTTGACAAGAATAAAGAATAACCTATAAAGAACGATTTCGGACTATAGCTATGCAGTTCCTTCAAATATGTGTAACCGCAAAAGTTGTATGTATTGTAATCACAATTTTAATTTGTTAAAACAGTGATTTTAATTAGAGGTGTGTCACTCGTTGACCTTAAAAGATAATGGATAACTTTTTAAACGGATACGAGGCCCTTATCACGCTATTTAACCCTTAACAGAACAACATTAAATTGTGTTTAGAACAAGGCGTTTTGTTGAGCACGACAATAACGTACGTTAAGCTCCTACATGAAGCTGGTCAAGATGAAAACGTCAATATGAAAATATGACGTAGTAGTCTCATTATCGAAAATACCTGTTAATACATGTGTACATTATAACAAGGAGCTGACTAAGCAGAAGTGACGCAACCTGTTGATACACACGAACGACGCGTTGAGGGGCCGTGGTGTTTCAAGTCTGCGACTCTAACCGCTCGCCCCCCCCCCCCCCCCCCACCCCACCACATAGCTAGAAGTGTAACAGCGTCGACGATTTTAAATTGATAACTCACCATAATTAAATATTGCATCATGGTAGAAGGTACATAAAAAATATTTGTTGTGATGTGACGATTACTATCCGCAGACGTTTTTGTTCCATAAAATCATTTAGTGTAACGAAAACAAAAGGCAAACAATTATCTCATATGGGGACAGAACTAACTTAATTTACAAAATAATATAACAGTTTACTGCATGACCAAAGCTTTAAGTGTTTATTGAATTGCGGAAGTTATTCGACTTTGGCTCGTGCTGAAGAAATGCTCAACACATTTCTCGTTTGAGAATGTGTATCGATAGAGCACACAGACTCGGGGACCACGTACAACAATGTGGTGACCCGAAAAAGCCGTTTGCTATGTTTCGTGACTACACAGATCTAATTGTACAAAAGGCATACATGCTAATAGGTACACGGTTTGGGCTGCCCTGGATTATTCCAAAGAGACTGCTGTAGCTAGAAAGCTTTTGTACAGAAGTGCCGAGGCCAAAGAGGTAGGCGAAAGGGTAAGAAAGGTCGAAATCCGTACGTTGAAGGACAATTAATTTGTGACAAGTTTCCTAACGAGTTCACGATAACCATTGCTTGATGTCGGAACATTGAGACGGCATGATGAGGTTGGTCCTTATCATAAACAGAAGTCTAAGAGAGAACGGAGTTTATAATCTAGAGAAACGGCCAGCAACGACGATTCTTTCTTGTAATTACAAGGCGGTTTCTCATCAGCGCTACCGAGAGTCCGAGGCCGGCTGCACGTACGACAGAGAGATAGCATAAACGGAAGTGCTGACCCACAGAGAGAATCAGCACAAAGGCCGGTTTGAAACAGGCGGCAAGACAGAGCGCGGTGAATCAGTCTAGCAGATATCAGAAGTCGTGTGCCATCACGCGGGAAGCAACGAACCGCCGCTAAATTACATAAAACAACACCTACAAAGCAAACAACTACAAAGAAAACAAATTTGTCCAATAGACTTGCCGAAGATACTCATACGTTCTGTGAGCAATGTTCGGTAGTCGCCAATGCAGCACAGTCTACGTCACGAGACCGTGGCTGCCTTTCGAACATACCTGACTCAGAACATATGCAGGAGACTGGAAGTGCAATTAGTAGTAAAGGCTTACGATTCTGTGTACATCCGAGGACAAATTAGACATAGTTACAATAGATAAGATACAAAAAAATGTACAACTTATTTGCAAAACATGACATTCTGATGTTTACTAAAACGTTTGGAAATTATTTAACTATAATCTGTATGTTCAGGAACGTTTGAAGTGTTCTTAATGAGGGACTTGAAAACAGAGCAAATAAAGAGATATAGAAAGTCAAGAAACAAAACAAAACAAAACAGTGGCGAAATGGACATAATTACATACACATACAACTAAACATTTTGGTTTGCACCTATTTTGCAGCCAGTTACCATTGCTCAAATGCATCTTACCCGAGAAATGATTCGTCGCACTTCCGGTTTGAAGTCAATAATCACAGGACCACTATTGTGGTGGTGGGGTTGGGGGTCGGGGAGAGAGTGTAGATTGTATTGGATGATTCAGACACAGTGTTGCCGTCACTACTTTTGATTGTAGTAGGCTCTTGCAATACATATTTCAATTCTTGGTAGGGCGTGGGTAGAATTTGTAGAATTTGTAGACACACTGTTTATTAAGAAATATGGCATTACATTTTTATTATGTATTCAAGAAATGGACAGAAATTAATTTCTTTACTTGTATCAATTAAAATGAACAATTTTCTAACCACCACAACAAGAACAGTATATATACGAAGCATTTGGGGCTACGCAAACGATGGAAAAACACATTTGGGCGGACAATATTACATTTAATTGAAAGTAAAATTCCTTAAATTACTTTTAACGGTAAGCGTTTAGGTAATATTGAGGCTAGAAACAAACAACAAAAAGACAATTCCTTAATTGATAATTGTATAGACAGATCTTTAATGTAAGTACATGTACATGTTTAGGGAGCAGCAACTACATACAGCTATACCTTGCTCTTGCAGCTTGACAGTGCTACACAAACGACGTAGATCTACATGATTTCGTTGTGTTATATGTGCATGCAATCTATTCAAACCCTTTGTTTGAGGTGATCATTTTGAGGACAAACATGCATGAAATAGTACGTTACCGTTGCTTTTTTAACTGTGCTGTGCTGCAATAGACAGTCTGTAAAGAACGAAGCAAGATTCGAAAATCCAGACGAATAACTACAATTAAAATAGCTTTAGTTTACAATAATAATAGCAATATAACAAACTATATCGAAATACATGAGCCAGTCCAAAAATGAGAATTAAATTAAGAATCTTTCGCATGTTTGTAACTGATCTGGACGTTTTCCGAATAAGGACATTTAGTCTCAAGCCCTTTTGCATTCGTCCTAAAAACCGATGACTTTTGTCAAGCATTTATTGAAAAATATTTAACGTCTCGTAGAAAAGGGCGATTAACTTAGTATGAGTCATGGGCGTGCCTGGGCTTAAGCACTTACGCACGTGCGTACAGTTGCTTCCAATAATAGAAAAAATAAAAAACGTCAAAAAGCAAATAAAAATCGTACATAACCTATGTTTGGCACTTGTTGTTAGTTGTTTCATTTTTTAAATTAGAGTTCTTTAACCCTTTTCCAAAATCTACAAATACTTCTGCAATCCTACCTGACGTATTTCTGTCCCTTCCTGCTTGTTGTACTGTGACAGAGTTTCTCCCCAGAATGCATCTACGGCGTACTAAGGTAAGGAAAAGAAAATCTGGGGGCGGGGGAATGCCCCTGAACCCCCCCCCCCCCCCCCCCAGGAATAGTGCGAGTGCGTATACTCAAAGGTCGCCTAGGCACGCCCCTGTGAGTGAGGCATTAACGAGCGCAATCTATCCTTTTAAGAAGATAAGCTTTTATAATAACCGAGACACCTAAAGATTTTGTTTACATATTTGACGATAGTCGCATGCTCATTTGCAAATCTCATTTTAAATCTTCCCACTTAATAGATACTTAAAAGGATCAAGAGATATTTTATGATTTATATACTTTTATACTGCAGGGAATTAATTTTGAATATTGTATGAATATTTAAAAGTACGCCGGGTTTATAATAGAAACAAAAGGGTGTATTTTGTTAGCTGGAATTTCTAACAGTGCGCACCGCTTTGATACTCATACACCTTGCGTCAGCATTTGTTAAATAGGTCAAAAGCCAGGTTAGACGCTACGCTGAAAAACACCAATACAGTGTTTAACCTGTCTTTCTTACATGTTTTAAGATAATCGGTTTTTTTAAACTTTAAAGAGCTGTCAAGAATAAACGTTTTTGTTGGAACTGTTGCTTAAGCAAGTAGTTTGGATAACGTACATGTAAATGTTGTGCTTCTCTTAAAGGTAGTATCTAACAGTTTGCTTGTATCAATTAAATGTAACAATCTTCTACCACTGCTTTGGGGGATTCGGTGTAAAATTTTCGATAAATTCATACTTTGGTCTAATTGAAGATGGCATGAAACCTATATGATACCTTTATTGTAAGACAGTACAAATCTCGAAAAAAAAAAACACTGTAAATTTTTATTCTTTCCAAATCTATAAATAAGTATGATGGGGATTTCTGCTGAAATAAATATCGACGTCACAGCGAATTACCCGAACGATGATATACCGTCATCTCGAAGTAAGTAGATCACGTGGTTTTCTTAGTTTAAAAATAGCTAACTGTGCAGCGTCTCTCAGATAGGAAATACGTGTATGTAATGACGAGCGGATGTTAAGCTTCACATTATACATAAATGTAGTACATCGTTAAGCAGCATTGTGTGGTATCTTTTAATGTAACAATAAGTTATCTGGATGCTTGAAAGAAAAAAAATGGACATCAAGCTCTCGGATAATCCCTTCAATAGTAAATATGATTGAAAAAATTTCTTTTGCGTGGTCTGGACTAAGACAGCAACATTACACTTTAAAATAAACTCACATTTTGCCCATGACTGCGAAAAAACGGCAATGACAAACAATTTACAGTTAAATGACAAGTGCTGATATTTTGTGGCAGAAAAGGGTATTTCACACAAAGCTGTCAACATTCCTAGGTATCTTGTTAACGTGGAACTATCTACTGGACACAATTACAGACCAATATCAGTTCATATAAATGTTAACATCGGAGCTTCTTTGGGGTCATTTAAAGGTACCCGCATTGGAAATTGAAGCGTGTCATCACCAGACTGACCAACCAGTCTGTGTGAAAGGGCCCTAGCCGTTCACTCAGTGTGTCATCACCAGACTGACCAACCAGTCTGTTTGAAAGGGCCCTAGCCGTTCACTCAGTGTGTCATCACCAGACTGACCAACCAGTCTGTATGAAAGCGCTCTAGCCGTTCACTCAGTGTGTCATCACGAGACTGACCAACCAGTCTGTATGAAAGCGCTCTAGCCGTTCACTCAGTGTGTCATCACCAGAATGACCAACCAGTCTGTGTGAAAGGGCCCTAGCCGTTCACTCAGTGTGTCATCACCAGACTGACCAACCAGGCTGTATGAAAGCGCTCTAGCCATACACTCAGTGTGTCATCACCTGACTGACCAACCAGTCTGTGTGAAAGCGCTCTAGCCATACACTCAGTGTGTCATCACCTGACTGACCAACCAGTCTGTGTGAAAGCGCTCTAGCCATACACTCAGTGTGTCATCACCAGACTGACCAACCAGTCTGTATGAAAGCGCCCTAGCCGTTCACTCAGTGTGTCATCACCAGACTGACCAACCAGGCTGTATGAAAGCGCCCTAGCCGTACACTCAGTGTGTCATCACCAGACTGACCAACCAGTCTGTGTGAAAGGGCTCTAGTCATACACTCAGTGTGTCATCACCAGACTGACCAACCAGTCTGTGTGAAAGCGCTCTAGCCGTTCACTCAGTGTGTCATCACCAGACTGACCAACCAGGCTGTATGAAAGCGCTCTAGCCGTTCACTCAGTGTGTCATCACCAGACTGAACAACCAGGCTGTATGAAAGCGCTCTAGGCATACACTCAGTGTGTCACCACCAGACTGACCAACCAGGCTGTATGAAAGCGCTCTAGTCATACAATCAGTGTGTCATCATCAGACTGACCAACCAGGCTGTATGAAAGCGCTCTAGGCATACACTCAGTGTGTCATCACCAGACTGACCAATCAGGCTGTGTGAAAGCGCTCTAGTCATACACTCAGTGTGTCATCACCAGACCGAACAACCAGGCTGTATGAAAGCGCTCTAGTCATACACTCAGTGTGTCATCACCAGACTGACCAACCAGGCTGTGTGAAAGCGCTCTAGTCATACACTCAGTGTGTCATCACCAGACCGAACAACCAGGCTGTATGAAAGCGCTCTAGTCATACACTCAGTGTGTCATCACCAGACTGACCTACCAGTCTGTGTGAAAGCGCTCTAGCCATACACTCAGTGTGTCATCACCAGACTGACCAACCAGTCTGTGTGAAAGCGCTCTAGCCGTACACTCAGTGTGTCATCACCAGACTGAACAAACAGTCTGTATGAAAGCGCTTTAAAGATTATGGACACCTTACCAATTTTGCTGAACATTAAACGTTCTACACAAAGACGATGATGCTTCTGTGATTCTGTGCATAAAGACCACTGTACAAGCTTCTTTAAAGGCGGATCCAGTATAGTATGGTGTGTGTGTGTGTGTGTGTGTGTGTGTGTGTGTGTGTGTGTGTGTGTGTGTGAGTGTGTGTGTGTGTGTGTGTGTGTGTGTGTGTGTGTGTGTGTGTGTGTGTGTGTGTGTGTGTGAATCAAGATCCATTCAACTTATTTGCAGTAAATTGTGGATAAACATATACAGTTAGGAACCCTAACGTCGACCTTAGCAGTCAACAGACAAAGTTTACTTTAAAAGCTTAGTATTTTCTAAGCTTACATGTATGTGATTTCACACCTGATTTACCTGGTTGGTTGGGGTGGGGATGCATCCCCCATCCGCCTGAATCAATCCCTGGCTATTTATAATCGCTTGTAAGCTTATATTTATAACTATTTAATTAATACGGAGAGCCTTCTACAATCCGAAAACAAAATCTTCCAAGGTGTGAATCGTCATAGTACAGAGGTGACTAAAATCTTATGACGTCACCGTCAGTTATAGAATGACCATACAGTTATATACAGTATTTTCCGGAGAATGCTGAGCAAGCAAGAAAATGCAAGTTTTAAAAATCCGTTACTTTTCATTTTCCTCTCTTATCGGAAGGTGATTAAAGGTAAATTTGGTCAAACGTTTATTTGAAGAACTTTTAAAAGACAAAAGAATTTAATTCAATTTGACTTGATTCACATGATTGCAATTCAATAATCGAGTGTGTATGATTTCATAAATCATCAGGACAATGGTTTTATAGTTACGGAGACGCAAGGAAAAATGCGATCGCGAGAGGTCAAATATTTCCGGAAAATTTCGTCAAAAGGCGGAGTTATTTCTTGCTATAAGATAAAGAACGCAGATTAAAGGTATATTTAAAAAAGAAAGTGCCGAAGCTGTACTGAAGACGCCTTTTTTGCTATAAGGTTCTCACATAGCTTAATATTGAAGTGTAGTTGTCCCAAAGTATCAGCTGATTGCATTTTCGTCTATCACCCAGTTGTTGTTACACAAATACAAATCACATTTAGAAATGAATATGAAATTTGTCGACTTATTTATTGGGTTATATCTGTACCTTGTCCTCTTTTTCACAGTCACTTAACCTAAGTGTTCTGTTCTGGACCAGTTCTAGGTCCTTTTAGAATTCTTTATTTTTTTAGTCAAAAGTTAAACTCGTTTGGATGCAAACGATACTTCACTATAATTATGTAAATGGCATATATTATCGTGTCATTTACATAAAAAACGGCGCAACATTTTCTCGAGTTCATGGGACGGTAACATTTAAGGCTAGAACTACCAAACCGAGAGATGCATAACACTTCCTACGTGACATAAGCCAATCAGAAAGAGCGATAAACATATTTTTCTACTTAAGTAGCAATTTGTCCAATTTTGGCTAAAGTCAAAACTTAGCATTTATTATTGCGAAAATTGCAGTATTTTCATCATTATATTTGTAATAAACAAACCAGTATATCTCTAGGCTTCTTTCTGTAAGCAGCACGCCGCCATTTCTGAACACACATGATGAATAAGGCAAAGTATTTTGTTCGTTTCTGACCTTTCTGCGAAATAAGGTTACCGCATGTACTTAGAATACAGACAGATGTTGCTGACCACTCGAAGAAAAAAAGACGATCTTAACACCGGAAAAAAGAAGAATATTTCATATTTATTTATATTTACAAATACAAATGAGTATGAAACATCTGTACAAAGGGGACACTCCATTTCACGTTGAGCTAGAAACTAGTGTGGTTTAAAATGTCACTCCCTGTTTTATGTATCATATTACAAGAACTGTCTCCGGGAACTGTCATTGCATGAGGTGCCCACATCCGAATAACCAGGTTTATTTCATGCAGACGCAGGACGGAGGATAGAGACTGATGCCCTCCTAGTGTCAGATGGACAACATATAATTAGTGGCGGTGTGGGCAGCTGCGGACAGACGTTTTAGTAATTATACACCACGAGAACCGGCGATGTACTCATCACAGCATGTGTCACTAAAATCATATTAGTCAATGTCATGTCTGTTATAGCTGCTGTGCTTTCTCCATAAAATTCTTTATGAAAAGTCTCTAGATGAATAATATACACATACGCATTCAGTGTTTTAATACAGGGGTTCTTGGGACAAGATTTGCCAAATCTTTTCACCTGGAACAAATGTGTCTTTCGCTTATTAAGTAAGTTTTTAATGTACAGTTAACACAATATCATACTTTAAAACCACTAAAATGTCTGCGTGTTGTGTCACATATTTAGCATCTTTATTAAACGCTGGGTCTTAAAGATACACTCTCATTTTATCTGAAATGAATTGAGTACATGTATATGCAATTTGCTTATTTTCAAGTCACTTCATTAACGACAAACCTTTCAAAATATAATCTTGGCTAATTTAAATAAAAGGGATTAACCATATTTTGCATATGCAAGCGAAGAAAGTTGATTGCCAAAATAAAGGAACCCATTACGTTGTTCAACACACTTCATAAAGGACTGCTTGCTGCGTACAGAAGCATATGAGAGACAGACTTTACAATTAGTTATGCCTTTACCTGCCTGTGACTGACGAGGTTTATTTATTTGAACACTGGGCTAAATTGTCACTGAGAATACCCCATATCATAGAAATGCAAGAAAGCGATTGTGTGTACAGCAAATATGCCATAAAGAGAAATGTTTATGGGTTAATTATGCAAGCGACCTGAGTTTATTAGATAAATATAGCAAATGTTTTATTGCAAAGCTGTTACAAAGATTTAAATAAATGTTAAATATGCTAACCTTTGTATCAAGCCAACACTGTATAAATTTGCATTATATTTAAACGATATGTTTTAGTAATTCATTTAAAAGATTTAAACATTCACATCAGGACAACACTTTAAGTAGAAAAGCATGGCGAATGTCTGTCTTTGGTAAATTGGTGTTTTGTGTTTTGTATTACTTCTCTGGGTTTTATAGCTCTAGCCCTAAATGTTAACTTCTCTCGGAGTAGAGAAAATAAAGCGTCGCTCTAATACAAATTGTACATAAATATAATGTCTATGCCAGTGACTTAATTGTAGAATCCGAACAAAAATAAAAAAAAAAACTGCTCCAGAACATAATACTTATGAGTTAAATGTACATCGATGGACTCTGGCAAAGCGGACACCAATGTTAAAATATACCCAAGTAAATATGTCAGGAAGTTCTATAATTAATGTTTAAATGTAAATTGCATTTAGATAAAACAACTGTTTGGTTAACGAAGATGCAATCATTTTGGTAGAGAACAGTTGCACATTGAGCCAGGTGAAAACTTCCTTACTTAAAACGCATCTCCAGTATAACTTCCTGTTTGTTAAATATTACTTCGTCGTGTTTGGTTTTGTTAATCTCAGCCTTTCATCTTATGGTATATGGCGACCACTAACTATAAATTTAGCTATGCTATTTATTAGAAGGTTATAATATCGCCCTTAGACTAGTTTTTACGGGAAAGATTTGACTTCTCAAGATCGCATATTTCAGTGAATTTCTGAAACCGTGACGTCATTAAGTTGATCTTTTATAAAAGCTAGTCATATTTGTTTATATATGTCGCTTATGTTGATTTGGTATTATGTAAATTAAGCTTAATGGGTGTAAATCTTTTGGAAGTTGTTCAAATTACCGATAAGACAAAATCATTCGTACTACTTATGATGCCATTAACATGCTCGATTAACAAACACAAAGTAGGTGATTACCGGAAACATATTGTTTATGGTCATATGTTATGTTTAATTCATTGTTTAAAAAGCCATTATTAGTGAGCATTTCGCGATGGGTTATTTAACCATCCTCCACAAACAATCCCGATCTGTTACCAAGGAAAAATAACTTAGGGGAACCTTTCAAAGATTAAAAAAAACACCGCTGATATTAACGTCAATATGATCTTACACGGGTTTGTAATTGCGTCCGGTATATATCCAACTTCACAAGCTCCCAAGGGATGTTGACATTTTTATTTTCACAGAAAAATTTCAACAATTGCCATTTAAATGTTAAAGATAAGTGTTTTTTTCCTTTGTTGCCTCTGTAAATTTCTGTATATAAGAGTATGCACAAATATTAGGCTGTTAGTTAAGTGCTCTACTTGGTCACACTCGTGAGTCTGACTATGGAACGGCTGTGTTATACTTTGTTTCTCCTTGCAGTCACGTCAGGGGCACGGGCAAAGGGTGAGTTCATTGTTTAAAGATTGGATGTTGCCACGATAGTTTAGACAATACACAGTTGATTTTCTAAACTACATATACTCTTAAATGAACCATACAATTTACTTAATCTAAAGTACTTTGCCTATGCTTATTTGCTAACCGCTGTTACTAAAGATTAATATAGACATTAATTCAATGTTTAAGTTATTTGTTTATGACACGATTATTTTAGAAGGATAAGAAAGATTTTCTTAAGTTATTAATTTATGTTTTTAATAATACTATATTCAGTTTGTCTACGTCTTTGGTGTTTACATATAAAATATGCGGTCAAAGTTTTTTTATAGTACGACCATTATTATTGAATGTGGAGTGCGACGCCTGTGTCTAGTATGCTAAATGTACTTTGCACATGAGGTAAATGAGTCTATTTAGTGGATGCTGAAACTACGGACCCATGTTCTTTAAAAATAGAGTACAGTTCATACATGCACAAATGCCCAAATTAATTCTTCTTATTGGAGTGGTATATTTAGTTCGATATTATATGATAATACGTTATCATTTTTTAAACTTATCCTAAATTACTAAATGAAGTTACTGATCTAGATGTTTTTCTATTTATTTAACGGACAGATATTGAAGTGTCTATTATAGCAGTAGCAAAGTTAATAGCATCAAGGTCATTCAGTTTCTTTAGTTTTTGTTTTAAATTTGATAAGCTTTTGCAAACACATATATAATCACGTAATGTACCTACAGTTTTATCACTTTGCAAGACTAAAATGCGGCTTCTGTAAATGTTCCTTCCACACAAATGAGCTCCCCACTATGGATTTAAATTAAGAAATTTCGTGATTTGTCACAATAGATTTTAGGTGCATACAATTAAAAGTGAATAATGCTGTAAACGAGTAAATAAAGTTCAAGTTTTATTTTAATTTGAATATTGTATGCCCAAAAGTCTTCTTGATTTGTGCCACCGATTATGCTTGGCATTTATGGTTTTATTACTTTTTAAAGTTGTTTTTTGTTTCCAGTGTTAACAAACAGACAATGCCTCTTCGAACTATGTTGCAGTGTTCGAAATGTATCATTAATTTTAGATACCATTGGAATATTGGTATTGTTCTTCTTTTTATAAATTTTCTTCATTTTGTTAAATACAAATGACTTATAATGTTATTTTCCTTAGAAAGCAGACTGTCTGCTCATACTCTAACACCTCCTCACCAGAAATGTTTATGTACCCGTATTGAAAGAGCTAACTTTACCCAAAATGGAGTGAAGCGGTCGGCTTGAAAAAAAATGTTTCTATTCTATAATCAGACTTTACCGATGACGAAATAATCAATGCGTTCGACAATGACAAGTTCATCCAATACAATCCGCACGCTGTCCCGCCTCATAGCGGTCCTTTGACTGTTGACTTCCATCCCGAAGTACAGCGGATTATTAATCTGGTAAGATGTCTTTGAATAGGTACAACTGGATGTAAAGTAGGTACACACCACTGTTTAGTTATATCTGTATGCAATTATGGTAATTTTCACTTTGTTTTGTATTTTAATTATTTCTATATCTCTAAAAAACTTCATGGGCATAATTGTCTTAAATAAAATCATAAACTACATCAACTGACGTTCTGTGGTCAGGAAAATAATATAATTGCTATCAGATTAGGCTTATTTTGAGTTATGCTCATTTAGTTTAAAACAACAATAAAAAACAACAAACAAACAAAAACAGCAACAAAAACAAAAAAGATTGTAATACATTTTAAATTTCTGATATCATTAGTTTGAGATTTGTGGCTATTGTAATGATGTTTTGGCATAATGTATGAAGAACCAACCCAAAATGACACATATTCGGTTCATTCAAAACTATTCAAAAGGAAATAAACCCTTCCTAATATCTTCACAGTAATCACTTCTCCTTTCTTGCAAAAGGGTGAGCATAGTGTTGTATAATACATGCCTTAAAATGAAGAAGTATGAAGAAAGTAGGGAAGAAAAGTATGACATTTATCAAGGACGTAATACTTATTAATTGACCGTCTCCAGATAACTGAAATACTGTTGTGGGAGGGGGTGGGGTGGAGGAGGGTGGGTTTTGGACGATAAACCCAATAAACTTAGTAACTGAATCTCATGCCAATAATATAATAAATGTTGTATTCGTGAAAACAACAACATCAACAAAATTACGTATTTGTCAAAATATTAGCGAATTAAGTCAGCGCACCTGTATCTTATTCACTTTAGCGAGTCTGAAACTATTCTTCGATTTAAATTGCATGATGGCTTTTGCTATGTTATGCTTTTGTGAGTCTGATACCTTTGCATTTTAGGATGTCGAAAGTCAGATTCTGACATCCCATCTGTATCTGTTTTACTCCTGGACTGACGTGAGACTGCAACAATTCTACTCGGCCTTGGGATATACCCCTGACCATAGCCTTACTCTCTCTGTCGACCAGGTTTGGACACCAGACATCAGACTCTATAACAGGTACATGACCCACTTAAAAAATCCGTGCTCTGCAGTTTATACTTATACTTTTTACGCTGTACAATTCTTGAGCTCAAGATTAAAATAAGAACACATTGATTACTCTCATTGAAAAAACAACAACAACATTTGCTCCAAAGCAACGTTTTCACATAGCTTGCAATGAAAGAATACATTTACTATGCAGAATTGTACGGCTGTTTGGGAAACTCTTTGTTTCCTACGACAATGTTTACCTAAAATGCAGTGACACCACATTTAGACAAGTATTTCCATGGGGTCCAACAGTGTACCATTGAGCACAGATTTTATAATGCTTTGAATGTGATTTTCTGTTAACTATATCCCATTCTACCCAAAGCCACCTTATAGAAGCGTTTAATTAAGCGTCACGCTATCTTTTTGACTTTAGATAATCCTTATTGTGCTTAAATGACCCATCTTATATACATTCCATAACTTAAAAATGTTTTGTAAGGTTGACATCTCTAAATGAATTTTTAGTGTGATAAGGACACCAAATGCGTTTAAAAATTCATTCGCCATTCGCTTTAAGATAAACGAGAGAAACACATCTAGTTATAATTATATAATTAATTTTGTGTTATAGACATTTTCTGAAAGTACTTATTCTACGAACTAATTTAACCTCGTCAAGTCTAACATCCAGGAATATCCACGATATCTACGAATATGCAAGACACAGATTTTCAAATCCAACTATGTTATACAAACTACCATATTCGCTAACATACACTCTATTTGCCCAACAGTACATTAAATGTTTAAATAAATAATTATTCACAGAGGAACATTCTACTTTAATGTTAATAACATCATTATATTCTTAGCATACTATTATAGGAACCTATATGTATATTTTGATTATTTTTTTTCAAAATAAATTAACCTTAATGAAAGGGTAAACTCTTGAGATAATTATGCTCTCATTAGAACCGACATCAGGACCAAAAAAGCATATCTCTCATTAGTTACATATCTAATGTTATACCCAACAAGCCTGGGTTTCCTTATGTGCGAATCACCCATCTTTGACGTGTCTCACGTCTGAATGCTCATTGTCTTTGGTTGACAGCGCTGACACCCGTCAGCAAGACTTTGACGACATCCAGTTAAGAGTTTCACCTGACGGCACCATTATATTTGTTCCTGAGGTCATCACGAGAAGCTTCTGTCCTGTTGCCCATGACATCGGTGCCGGGGACCGGGTCAACTGTACACTCAGGTAGTTTATATACTATTGTAATACCAAGGATTTAGCCAGCCAGCAATAATATGATTGAAAGATTTGGTAAACAACTTAAGACAGAGGAACGTGCAAATGTAATAAATAATATCAAAAATGCGGACTGATTTCGTCCTTACCCTAAATTCCATTAAACTTTTTGGAGGAAAACAGCTGTTGTCTTAAAGGCTTCCTTTTTGCAGAAGACACCGGACGTGTGAAATGAATAAATAAACAATAAATAAACCAATGAACTAGTAAACTAAAATAAGAATATCGACGAAAATTACCTCTCACCTTATTGTCTTTTAAATAAATAAATAATAAAGTTGCGTGTATTTTTCTTACATAACAGGTACGGATCCTGGACCCATAGTATGCCTGAACTCGACCTGGCAGAGAAAGAAACCGACAGCATCTCTTCTACGGCTACCGGTGACCTCAGCAGAGAGTGGCACATGGTAAACTCTTACGTCAAGAGACAGGAGACGAAATACGAATGTTGTCCTGAGTCATTCGTCACTCTTCTCGTCACCTTGGAGCTTGAACGAACGAACTTTGTCCACAATTAACATTAGTTTGGAGCTTGAATGGGTTAATGTGACAACAAATGATGGCCTTTTGGAGCTTAAATAGTAAGGTGTTGTCCACAAGAGACCAAAATTAAAAATTAGAAAGGTATAATTTCGCAAGGACAAGAAGAGTCTTTCAGGTCTTTCTAAAATAACCTTTGACGATTTCTTTTCAAAAAACGTTTTAGTTTTATTATCTCAAAACGTGGGGGTGATAACAAACCAATTATACTAGTAAAGTGAATTTAAATGTTTTGTATTTATTTATGTTTCCGAACAAAATCTTTCCTTAAACAAAACAATTGAAATTTCACATAAGTCTGAAATTATCATTTAGAACATTGAAATGAAGTACCGTAAGAATCAAAATATTAATTAATCAAATATTTAAATGAAGAACCATACGAAACTAAATAATATTTAATCAGATATATACAAGTATAAGCATGTTCTTTTCAATTGTAACGTTAAAAGTATGGAAGGATCAGTAGTCGTCTCGAGCCTTATGTAATTATGACCTTTACCCGTGACGCATTCATTTTTATTGTTGTTTATAAGCTACGTCCAGTATGTATTTCTGTAAGTAAAAACAACAACAATGCATTGTAAAGAGGGACGAATTTTGTGTTTACGTAACGAGAGAAAACCGAATATAGCACAATCAGTAGGACTTTTCCACGAGTGACAACATATTAATGACGCGCATGCGCAGCGACAGTTAGATTTTTCCAATATTTGCCACAAATTTAGGCTTTTGTAGAAGATAATATTGTTAGGGCCAGTCATATTTCCCTTGCCTCGAATCTATGAGTTGTCTCAAAGCGCTACATATGTTTTCCTCTTTATCGTGTCAAATTTTGCTTTATGATTGTAAAATATCGGCTCTTGGATATATTATAATTTTACATCAAATACCCTTTGAATTAAATGCGTTTGTCCTGCATGAGTCAATATAAAGTGATAATGACTCGATATTGATTTTACAAGATCACCGAGAACATAATACTAATGGTCATGATCTTTTTACGCGCGCTATTCCTACAACAACATGGCGTCGGGAAAAAGGAACTGGACAGATTATCAGTGTATCTGATGACAATTTTAAAACATTTTGGGAAAATATAACCAAGAAAAGAAGAAAAAAAGTTATATCGATAGCAGTAAATACTTTTCATGATTATCTGTCGAGCAAACATATGCGAACAGACTGAGGAAATGAACGCTATTGAATTGGATCGACGGCTTTAAATGTTCAAGTTAAATAAGAAGCGTAAATGGATCTTTGTATTAAAACGAACAATGAAAATGTAACCCAATATGTTATGTGATATAACAAGCAAAGACTTACGTTTCGGTCAATATATAGTTTTGCGGACCTGGATAATGTGATTCTTACATCAGAATGCGTCCTCGGTCAATATCACTTTACCATGGCCATTAAAATTATATATTGACGTCAACACCAGTCTTTATTTGTATAATATCTGACTTCAAAAACTAATTTTATAATACATATATTTTGTGGCTAATACTACTTTCGAACACAGCTCTAAAAAGCAAATCTGGACGATGAGCTAAACTGTAAGTGTTTAAATATAACTTTTCTAATTAACTCATGTTAAAAAATCATGTTATTATACATATACCACCTGATAGAAATAAATCGTTTAAAAGTCTTCGTTAAAAATTGACAACAATTTTACCTGGTGGATGAAATGTGTACTTTTATTTATAAAATAGATACATATTTAGGAAAATAATTGTATAATTAATTATCATTATATTTAGTTGCTTGTATTAAGGAAGTATATTTTTATTTGAATTTTAAATGCAAACAAAACAATTCGTACTGAATGCAAATACATACAATGTTCATGAATCATAGTGTGTTTCCCTTCATACTTTGTATTTTAACAAAGTCGTTATGTCAGTGTTCACAAACCGAACATAACGCAATATGAATGAGGCAACTATTTTTACTTATAAATGAACACATATAATTCAAGTTTTAGTTTTGGCAGAATTTTTTAAATAAAACATGTACACAAAATGCACAAAAATATACAAACACATGCTTATATTTTCCTGAATATAACAGCACATGCATAATAATTCTTAAATAAAACACGATCCTACAAGAACAGCCTCAAAATCTGAATTAGATAAAGATACAGACATACATGTTAAATGTATAGTGTTATAGCCCTGGCAATCGACATATAAATGACACAAAAAAGAGTATACAAAATGTTAAAATTCGCTTTATAGAACATGTTTGCACACCAGAAAGCTATCCCACCGAGTAACCGCGATCATCAAATAAATGGCGGACATAGTCACCAAACGTAGCATAAAGTTGGTTATTCAATCACGAGAAACAAATAACAATAATACAACATACTGCAACTCAGAGATAACTTTTTAATGCTAACATGCATATTTCTTTTTGGGATGCCGACATGAATGCGAATGAAATACAATAACTAAATGTTATATCAAATTTCAGCAAAGTCAATATATATGTAAATTAAGGTATTTATAATAAACGCACCAAAGGCCAATTTTTATTTTAAATGTTTATTCAAATGCATTACCATTTTTTCTCTTTCTTTTTTAAATTGTTAGATGTCAATGGTTCCAGTAAGTTTAAGGATACCCCAAAAACCTGTATTTTAACTTTAATATGATATATAAATATAAATGATTTTTAAGGTTTTCAAAGTGTACAATTAAAACAACAACTCACCAATTATATTTATATACATTAAAAAGGTTAAATATAGAAACTATCAATCGAACTTAAATGTAGCCTTCTTTAGGAAATGATAAAAATATTCCCGTTTTGAAATTTGGTTATTTCAACAAGGGACATAACTTAATTCTTATTAACTGGTATAATTTCGGTTTTATATCATTTATAACAGACCGTTTATTATCCATTACTACAGCACAAATTGGGTTTGAACAGCGTGGCGTGCAGAATCATTTGGGGGGGGGGGGGGGGGGGGGGGGCGGGGACAGCCGACTGTAAGCTGAACAATTCAATAAAGAATAAACACTTAAGTCACACAATTATAAGTGTTTGTTGTTTAACTTTTTTAAGCGATAAACAATAAAACGTATGAATGCAGTTAAATAATAACTTTTGCATTTGATTATAAAATTCTTTACATTACAACGCCTAACTGTCATGGCCAAAAATGGTAAAACACATATGAATAGCTTTCCAAAATGAAGATGCAAACACTTTAAGTTTGCTGTCGAGAACTATTGAATAAAGTAATACCATCTTATTTTACTGATGATTTTAGTTGCTAGTTGCTTAAATAGAATGGATATTTTAGTCGATGAATGTTAATAATATATTGAAACCCCCAAAACACCGTGTCAATCAGAAAGTTCATATAATACATCTCCAAATCGTGTTACTGTAAAGCTTAAATTCTAACCTATTAACCAAAATCACGTTTACAAATATAAAATATATCTAATTTGCAACTGAATATCCACTCGGATTTGTTAACTATAATTAATTATGTGGTTATGGCATATAAAACAACAGAGAATGACTAATGTTTCACAAGCACTTGTAAGCTGATCATTTTACTGAAAATATCTTAAACAAATACAAGAAAATATTAAGACTTTGCCACCATATCTAGCTTTAAAAGAACATGCACATATAATTGTGGCATACATGCCTCGTTGTTTATAGGTAATGTTGAAGTCCTTCATTGGGCTATAATGTCAGGGAATTTCTTAACTGCAATTACTGCAATTTACTATAATTGCTGCTTGTATGAGGGCTAGACAATGTAAAACAATTGCGAATGATTAATCCGCTATCATTTTAAACAGACTACCAATTATATTACCTTTACAATTGTGATCTGGTACATCACCTAAGAAGAGGTCGCTTACATTTCTGCCATAAAAGAATAAGACTCTACACTTAAAAAATGAAAAGTGAACACTTAGAAAAATAAAGCATACTAAGCAGATAGATATGACACCACACCCTAAAAGATATTAGTTTATATTTTTATTTGGCATAAACTAATGGAACTTCTAGAAATAGTCCAAGAAACACAGTCATCATGTATGTTTCAATGTGTTTGTGTGTAAATAGGTTACCTTGCTAGTTGTTGAAAATTACCGGAAACATACACTTATCTGACAAGTGTTGTATTTCCTGACATTTTCATAATTTGGCTTTTATTGTTCTCATGCAAACTAGTATTTTCAGAATCTTTCAACCTACAACTTTTTATAAGAAAATCACTCTCAAGCATAACTTAATTCTAATAATGCCACTCACTACAAGTACACATTCTTTCAGCAAAAAAAAGAATAAAAAGTGTTATTCATTTTGTAAAGTGTAAAAAGATGCAATCCGTTACGACGTACTCACAGCGAACCTATGTTTAAATATCAATGATTTGATAATATCCAATTATAATTCTTTGAGAAAAAAACTATTTAGTTTATATATTTATAAATGAAACTCAAATACCCTAGCATTTAATGTTATGATTTTTAAGAACCGATATGCGTCTTCTTTCAATAAGCTGTCACACATTTAAATACAAACTTTTAAGTCTTTGATCAAACACCTTTATTGATTATTATTATTTATTGCGTAGGTTTAATTTAATGACTTTGAGATAAAATAAGTCAAAGCTAACCTTACCAATGGCGCCGATAGTAAGTCATATTTGTTTATATATGTAGCTAATGTTGATTTTGTATCATGTAAATTAAGCTAAAAGGATGTAAATCTTTTGGAAGTTGTTCAAAAAACCGATTAGACAAAATCATCCGTACTGCTTATGATGACATTAACATGCCCTATTAACAAACACGAGGTAGGCGATAACCGGAAGAATATTGTTTATGGTCATATGATATGTTTAATTCAATGACATTATAGCCATTATAAGTGATCATTTCGCTTGGCATAACTCGACCATTATTAAAAAACGATCCGGATCTCTTACAAAGAAAAAATAACTTGGGGGAACCCTATAAAGATAAAAAAAACACCTCTGATATTAACGTCAATATGATCTTACACGGGTTTGTAATTGCGTCCGGTATATAGCCAACTTCACAAGCTCCCAAGGGATGTTGACATTTTTATTTTCACAGCAAAATGTCAACAATTGCCATTTAAATGTTAAAGATAAGTGGCTTTTTCCTTTGTTGCCTCAGTAAATTTCTGTATATAAGAGTATGCACAAATATTAGGCTGTTAGTTAAGTGATCTACTTGGTCACACTCGTGAGTCTGACTATGGAACGGCTGTGTTATACTTTGTTTCTCCTTGCAGTCACGTCAGGGGCACGGGCAAAGGGTGAGTTCATTGTTTAAAGATTGGATGTTGCCACGATAGTTTAGACACTGTACATTTGATTTTCTAAACTTCATTTATTCTTAAATGAAGCATACAATTTGCTACATCTAAAACACTTTGCTTATGCTTTTTGGCTACCCGTTTTTACTAAAGATTAATATAGACATATTTTCAATGTTTAAGTCATTTGTTTATGACACGATTATTTTGGAAACATCTCTTAAAGTTGTTCACATATGTTTTTTAATAATACTACACTAAGTTTGTCTATATCTTTAGTGAATATTTACCAGTAAAATATGCGGTCAAAGTGTTTTTTCTAGTACGACTGTTTTTATTGAATGTGGAGTCCGACGCCGGTATCTGGTATGCTAAATGTACTTTGCACATAAGGTAAATGAGTCTATTTAGTTGATACTGAAACTACGGACCCATGTTCGTTAAAAAGATTTCAGTTTATATATGAACAAATTCCCCAAATTAATTCTCCTTATTGGGGTGGTTTATTTAGTTCGATATTATATGAAAGTACGTTATCATTTTTGAAACTTAATCTAAATTACTAAATGTAGTCACTGATCTGGATTTTTTTCTATTTATTTTACGGACTTATATTAAAGTGTCTGTAATAGCAGTAGCAAAGTTAATAACATCAAGTTCATTCTTTTTCTTTAGTGTTTGTTTAAAATTTGGTAAATCTTTTGCAAACACATATATAATAACTTAATGTACCTAAAGTTTTACCACTTTGCAAGAGCAAAATATGGCTTCTGTAAATGCTCTTTCAACAAAGATAAGCTCCCATTATGGATTTCAATTAAGAAATGTCGTGCTTTGGTCACAATCAATTCTAGATGCATACCATTAAAAGTTATTCATGCTGTAAACGAGTAAATAAAGTTCAAGTTTCATTTTAATTTGAATATTG
The DNA here is from genome assembly GCA_007844125.1 of Sinonovacula constricta. Lineage (NCBI taxonomy): Eukaryota > Metazoa > Mollusca > Bivalvia > Cardiida > Solecurtidae > Sinonovacula > Sinonovacula constricta. The sequence continues at coordinate 11,186,068 of CM017567.1, read as the reverse complement.
TATGCCCAAAAGTATTTTTGATTTGTGTCACCGATTATGCATGGGATGTATGGTTTTATTACTTTTTCAAGTTTTTGTTTTGTTTCCAATGTTAACAAACATACAACGCTCCTCGAAAGGTAAGGCAGTGCTCGTAATGTATCATTAATTTTAGACACCATTGGAATATTAGTATTGTTCTTCAAATTATAACTTTTCTTCATTTTGTTAAAACAAATGACAATATATTGTCCTTTTCAATAGAAAGCAGGTTGTCTGCACATACTCTAACACCTCCTTATCAGAAAAGTGCATGTACTCGTATTTTAAGATCCAACTTTACCCAGAGTGGAGTGAAGGCAGTCTGCTTGAAATCAAACTGTTTCTATTCTAGAATCAGACTTTACCGATGATGAAATAATCAATGCGTTTGACGATGACAAGTTCATCCAATACAATCCGCACGCCCTCCCGCCTCATAGTGGTCCTGTGACTGTTGATTTCTATCCCAAAGTACAGCGAATTATTGATCTGGTAAGATGTCTCTGAATAGGTACCACTGGATGTAAAATCGGTACAAACCATTGTTTAATTACAGCTGTATGCAATTATAGTAATTTTCACTTTGTTTTGTATTTGAATTATTCCTATATCTCTTTATTTCATCTATGTTCCAGTCTGGCTGTTTTGCTATGCGTGTTGTCATTTTACTTTACTTGTATGTATGACTTTACTTTTATTAAGATATTTTTAAGTACAGTTAAAGGTTCGCGGAATATTTTAATAAAAGTCGATACTAAAAATGCAACTAATTAATTTATCACAATAACAATCCATTACAAACCAATGTAAGTACATGTATAAACAGAAATAAACTATTGTGATTTTGCTTTCAAAATGAATAGGGACATTGCAAAGCTGGTACGAAGTACATCTAACGAAGAAACGAATACAACTATACAGCGAACGCTTTATTGTTTTTCTCGTGTAGAATGTGTATATCACTTGTTTAAACAATAAACTTCATAGGTATAATTGTCTTAAATAAAATTCTAAACTACATCAACTGACGTTTAGTGGTCAGGAAAATTGTATGATTGCTATCAGATTAGCTTACTTTATGTTATAATCATTCAGTTTGAAAACAAGAATAAAACAGCAAACAAACAAACAAAAACAGCAACAAAAACAAAAAAGATTGTAATACATTTTGAATAACTGATATCATTAGTTTGAGGTTTGTGGATATTGTTATAATGTTTTGATATAAAATATGAATAACCAACCCAAAATGACACATATTCGGTTCATTCAAATATATTCAAAAGGAAACAAACTCTTCTTAATAACTGCTCAATAATCACTTCTCCTCTCTTGCAAAAGGGTTAGTACAGTGTTATATAATACATGCCTTAAAATGAAGAAGTATGAAGAAAGTAGGAAAGAAAAAGTATGACATTTATCAAGGACGTAATACTTATTAACAGACCGTCTCCAGATAACTGAAATACTGTTGTGGAAGGGGGTGGGGTGGAGGAGGGTGGGTTTTGGACGATAAACCCAATAAACTTAGTATCTAAGTGAATCTTATGCCAATAATATAATAAATGTTGTATTCGTGAAAAACAACAACAACAACAAAACAACAACACAAGATTACATATTTGTCAAAATATTAGCGAATTTAGTCATCGCACCTGTATCTTATTGACTTTAGCGTGGAATGGAGAAGTAAACTGAAACATGAGTCTGAAACTAATCTTCGATTTAGATTGCATGATGGCGTTTGCTATTTTATGCTTGTGTGTGTGTGTGTGTGTGTGTGTGTGTGTGTGTAAAACATTACAGTTTTGTCTGTTAAGTTTGCATTTTAGGATGTCGAAAGTCAGATTCTGACATCCCATCTGTATCTGTTTTACTCCTGGACTGACGTGAGACTGCAACGATTCTACTCGGCCTTGGGATATACCCCTGACCACAGCCTCACTCTCTCTGTCGACCAGGTTTGGACACCCGACATCAGACTCTATAACAGGTACATGACCCACTTCTAAAAAATCCGTGCTCTGCAGTTTATACTTATGCTTTTTACGCTGTATAATTCTTGAGCTCAAGATTAAAATAAGATCACATTGATTACTCTCATTGAAAAAACAACAACAACATTTGCTCGACAACAACGTTTTTACATTGCTTTCAATGAAAGAAATGCATGTTTTACACATTCTTAATACATTTACTATGCGGAATTGTACAGACGTTCGCGAAGCTTTTTTCCTACGACAATATTTACATACAATGCAGTGACACCATATTTTGACAAGTATTTCTATCGGGACCAACATTGCACTACTGAGCACAGTTTTTATAATTCTTTGAATGTGATTTGCTGTTAACTATATCCCCTTCTTCACAAAGCCAAATTTTGGAAGCGTTTAATTCAGCATCAAGGTATCTTTTTGACTTTAGATAATCCTTATTGTGCTTAAATGACGCATCTTATGTACACTCCAAAACTTAAAAAAGTTTTGTAAAGTTGACATCTCTAAATGAATTTTTAATGTGATAAAAAAACCGAAACTGTTTTATTTTATTAAACGCCTATTTTTATACAATATTATATTCAATGGCGTTGTACAAATATAATAAAAATCAAACGAGACATGCAATAAATACAATAAAGTTTGAAACAGAAAATTAAGCTTTTCAGCAAGTAAAACTCACAGAATCTAAGATGTTAAAACATTAAAAGATAATCATACATACAAGTATATGCACAGCAGTAAAGGTTCTTTGACTTTTTAAAGTACGCATACTTTTCCTTTTAAAACAGTGAATTGAAATAACGGAAGCAAAATGTCTTTAATCCCTTCTTAAAACATCTAAAGATTCTGACTGTCGCACATCTAATAGCAGACTGTTTCATAGCACTTGGCCGACGACACAGAAACTTCTGTCACTGAAAGTCTTTCTTTTATTAAACGGAATGTTATATAATGTCCCACAATTTGCAGATCTTAAAACCGGTCTTCCTGAAACATGCTTTGTCTATAGGCCAGTTAGGTAGACGGGAGCATTACCAATATGACAGTTGTACATGAATATAACATTTTAAAATTCATCCTAGCTTTGATAGGGAGCCAATGTAGGTCATACAGAGCTTGTGATGAACTGTCAAATTTGCTGCGACCGAGAACAAGTTTTGCGCACACGTTTTGAATGCGTTGCATTCTGCGTATTTCAAAATTGGCTATACCATACAGAATAACGTTACAGTAGTCAAGATGTGAAATTACTAACGATAGAAGGAGAATTTCTGGAGCAGCTTTCGTAAGGTACTTTCGCACACTCTTAATTCTCAGATAGTTTATCATAGCAGAGCAACAATTATGTTTTACGTGCTCCTTAAAGGATAAAGTTTCATCAAGGAAGGCACCTAAGTAACGCACTTGAGATTCACGTTTGATGATGTCGCCACCTATATCAATGGCGGTTGTAGTGCACTTACTTAAATGAGCCTTGCTGCCGAACATAATAAATTCAGTTTTTGGTGTGTTCATTTTGAGTTTGCTTTTATTCATCCAGTCATTTATATGAATTGCACACTGCTCAAGTTCTTTGATTGCACTTGATTTGGTCTCTGGTAATGGTCGGAAATGCGTATTTGCAAAATGGTCATCTGCAAATCCGTACAATAAAATAGTCTGTGGAATGACGTCAAACAATGTTCCAGCGTAAGCAAGGAAGAGCCAGGGGCCTAAACAAGAGCCTTGAGAAACGCTACATTGTAGTGGTCTCAATGACGACAATGACGAATTTACACTGACTTGACAACTACGTGGTCTCAGGTACGAGTCCATTAAACTGAGAGCTGAGTCCGCTACGCCATATTGACAATAGAGGACATCTAGCAATATGTCGTGGTCAACTGTGTCGAATGCGGCACTAAGGTCTATTGCAATCATGGCCGTCACTTCCTGTTTCTCCATTTCACCCAAAATATCATTGACTAGTCGGAGAAGCGCTGATTCACACGAGTGAAATCGCCTATAGGCAGACTGGTTCTTCGGTAGCAAGTTATGTGTAGAAGCATGTACGTTTAACTTTGAGAGTACAGCTTTTTCGATAACTTTTGAGAGAAAAGAAAGGTTACTCACTGGTCTGTAGTTAACAAGTTCAAGTTCTAGCCCTACTTTCTTCAAAAGTGGTCTAACGATTGCTTTGTTATATTTCTCGGGAAAAATGCCTTGCCGAAGAGAAAGGTTTACCAGTTTTGTGAAAATACGTAGAAGATCTTCCAGAAATGCTTCCAATATATGTGTTGGTAAAATGTCTAGTTCCGAGGATTTTGTATTTAGTTCACAAATAAGTTTCTTTACCTCATTTTCGCTTAGTTCTCCAAAACTATCAAAACTTTGTACGTTTTTCATTTCTGGTTTAAAGATTGGAAATTTCTTCAAAGAATTTTATCAATTTTCTCCATGAAAAAGTCAGCAAAGTTTTCTGCTAGAATGCCATTCGGTTCGCCTTGTGGCAATGGATTTTCAGTTTCGGTTCCGGTTAGTTCGGTAACTAAATTGCATAGTTTTTTTTAATCTCCTTTAGCAGATAACACTTACTGATAACAGCCTTATTTTCTTGATTTATTGCATATGAATATTTATTTGGGGATGCTTTAAATGCTTCGAAAAGTTACTTTGTTCCGTATTTTCGCCACAGACTTCTATTTTTCCGCGTTTTACGTTTCAAAAGTAATATTGACTCACTAAACCATGGTTTTGGAGGTCTACAAATTTTAGTTTTTTTCCTTTAGCGGCGCATGGTGGTCTTACATTCTTTGGATTTCATATTCAAACTAGTCGACATAATCATCGATTACCTTGTTTGCCTTTGTCTAATGGTAGATAAAATTTAAATATTTGTGAAATTGTTGATAGGACCTTTTTCTTTTTTACCTATTTGATTGAAATACTTTTTTAAGCCGTTTGAGAATTGCCACTGATCAATATCTTTAAAGTTCCGAAAAGTAATTGTTTTGCTTATGACACTCTCTTTCTAAATGTTGAGATTAGTTTTCACAACACAGTGGTCCGATTTGTAGAGACCAGGTTTTCACGAATGCACTTTAACACCATTTACAGTCTCCATGATTACAAGATCTAGACTGTGTCCACCGGTTTAGGTACTGAAGTCGACGTGCTGTTCTAGCCCCATAGCATACAGCGAGTTTCTAAAATCACTGATAGCGCTATTGTCGTTATGTATATACAGATTGATAAAGAAGGAGGTCTGTAGACACCAATGACATGTAGAATAATGTTTTTAAGAACCAGTTTCCAAATACTAAGTTCAAAACATTGTGTTGTACCACTTTCAAATTTTCTAACGTTAATAGTATATCTATGGGCAATCGCAATACCACCTCCTAGTCTTTTTTGTCTGTTTGCCACGGTTAACTTGTAGCCAAACTGGTTGAGGTCGGATGTTTCAAACTGGTCACCAAATGCGTTTAAAAATTAATTCGCCATTTAAGATTAACGGGAGAAACACACCCAGTTATATTTAAATTTAACATTTTTATTAGACTGCACTGCAACTGCTAAGGTTGGATATTTAGAAAAAACAGTGCGTTCCGCTTTTTGATTTATAGGCATATCCTGAAAGAACTTATTTTACGAACTAATTTAACTAATTTTATATATGTAACTAATTTAGTCAAGTCTAACATCCAGGAATATCCACGGTATCTACGAAGATGCAAGACACAGATTTTCGAATCTAACTATGTTGTACAAACTACCATCTTCGGTAACAAACACTATATTTGCCCAGTACATTTAATGTTTAATCACAGAAGAAGATTTTACATTATTATTAATAACATCATAATATTGAAAGCATACTATTATAGGAACCTATATGTATATTTTGATTATTTTTTTTCAAAATGAATTAACCTTAATGAAAGAGTAAGCACGTGAGATAATTATGCTCTCATTAGAATCGACATCAGGACCCACCAAGGTATATCTCTCATTAGTTATTGTTATCTATTGTTATACCCAACAAGCCTGGGTTTCCTTATGTGCGAATCACCCATCTTTGACGTGTCTCACGTCTAAATGCTTATTGTCTTTGGTTGACAGCGCTGACACCCGTCAGCAAGACTTTGACGACGTCCAGTTAAGAGTTTCACCTGACGGCACCATTATATATATTCCTGAGGTTATCACGAGAAGCTTCTGTCCTGTTGCCCATGACATCGGTGCCGGGGACCGGGTCAACTGTACACTCAGGTACTTTATATACTATTGTAATACCAAGGATATAGCCTGCCAGCAATAATATGGTTGAAAGATTTGGCGAACAACTTAAGACAGAGGAATGTACAAATGTAATAAATAATAATCAAAATGCGGACTGATTTCGTCCTTACCTTAAATTCCATTCAACTTTTTGGAGGAAAACAGCTGTTGTCTTAAAGGCTTCCTTTTGCAGAAGACACCGGGCGTGGGAAATGAATAAACAAATAAATAAATAAACCAATAAACTAGGAAACTAGGAATATCGACGAAAATTACCTCTCACCTTTTCGTCTTTTAAATAAATAAATAATAAAGTTGCGTGTATTTTTCTTACATAACAGGTACGGATCCTGGACCCATGGTATGCCTGAACTCGACCTGGCAGAGAAAGAAACCGACAGCATACCTTCTACGGCTACCGAGAACCTCAGCCGAGAGTGGCACATGGTAAACTCTTACGTCAAGAGACAGGAGACAAACTACGCATGTTGTCCTGAGTCATACGTCACACTTGACGTCACCTTGGAGCTTGAACGAACGAACTTTGTCCACAATTAACATTAGTTTGGAGCTTGAATGGGTTAATGTGACATCAAATGATGGCCTTTTGGAGCTTAAATAGTAAGGTGTTGTCCACAAGAGACCAAAATTAAAAATTAGAAAGGTATAATTCCTCAAAGACAAAAAAGTCTTTCAGGTCATTCTAAAATTACCTTTGAAGATTTTCTTCTCAAAGATGTATTATTTCATTACCTCAAAACATGGGGTTGAACCAATAATACTCGTAAATTAAATTTTAATTCTTTGTTTTGTTCTTATTTATGTTTCCGAACAAAATCTCTCCTTAAACAAAACAATTGAAATTTCACATAAAAGTCTGAAATTATCATTTACAAACATTAAATAAATCTAAATTAATATATAAAATGAACTACCATATGAAACTAAATAATAATTAATCAAATATGAAACTATAGGACAATTCATTGTGTTCTGATTAACTTACGTTTATATGTGACATTATGTATTTGCCAGATTAATTTTGAGTTACAAATCGGCAACTTCACGACTACGCCACCGGCGCCGACTCCTAAAGCACACAAGGATAAGCATGTTCTTTTCAATTATAAAGTTAAAAGTAAATATTTAAATGGAAGGATCAGAAGTCGTCACGAGCGTTATGTAATTATGACCTTTACCCGTGACGCATTCATTTCTAATGTTGTTTATAAGCTACGTCCAGTATGTATTTCTGTGAGTAAAAACTACAACAATGCATTGTAATGAGGGACGAATTGTGTGTTTACGTAGCGAGAGAAAACCGAATATAGCACCATCAGTAGGACTTTTCTACGAGTGACAACATATTGATGACACGCATGCGCATCGACAGTTAGGTTTTCCAATATTTGCCGTAAATTCATGTTAGGCTTATGTAGAAGATAATATTGTTAGGGCCAGTTATATTTCCCTTGCCTCGAATCTATGAGTTGTCTCATAGCGTTTCATATGTTTTCCTCTTTATCGTGTCGCATTTTGCTTTATGATTGTAAAAAATCAGCCCTTGGATATAAAAAAAACTTTCATCACATACCCTTTGAATTAGATGCGTTTGTCATGCATGAACAATATAAAGTGATATTAACTCGAGAATGATTTTACAAGATCACCGAGAACATAATACTAATGGTCTTGATCTTTTAACGCGCGAAATTCCTACAACAACATGGCGTCGCGAAAAGGAACTGGACAGATTATCTGATGACGATTTGGTAACATTGTGGGAAAATGTAACCAAGAAAAGAAGAAAATATTTAATCTAGATAGCAGTAAATGCTTTTCATGATTATCTGTCGAAGAAAAGTTTGCGAACAGACTGAGGAAATGAACGCTATTAAATTGGATCGACATCTTTAAATGTTCAAGTTAAATAAGAAGCGTAAATGCATCTTTGTATTAAAACGAACAATGAAAATGTAATCCAATAGGTTATGTGATATAACAAGCAAAGACTTACGTTTCGGTCAATATATAGTTTTGCAGACCTGGATAATGTGATTTTGACATCAGAATGCGTCCTCGGTCAATATCACATTACCATGGCCATTAAAATTATATATTGACGTCAACACCAGTCTTTATTTGTATAATATCTGACTTCAAAAACTATTTTTATAATACATATTTTTTGTGGCTAATACTACTTCCGAACACAGCTCTATAAAGCAAATCTGGACGATGAGCTAAACTGTAAGTGTTTAGATATAACTTTTCTAATTAACTCATGTAAAAAATTATGTTATTATACATATACCACCTGATAGAAGTAAAATCGTTTAAAAACCTTCGTTAAAAATTAACTGCAATTTTACCTGGTGGATGAAATGTGTACTTTTATTTATAAAATAGATACAAATTAAGGAAAATATTTGTATAATTAATTACCATTATATTTAGTTGCTTGTATTAAGGAAGTATATTTTTATTTGAATTTTTAATGCAAACAAAACAATTCGTACTGAATGCAAAACAGATATAACTTACATTGTTCACGTTTCATAATGTGTTTCCCATTCATAATTTGCATTTTAACAAAGCCGTTATGCCAGTGAACACAAACCGAACATAACACAATATGAATGAGGCAACTATCTCTAATTATAAATGAACACATACAATTAAATAAGTTTTATTATTGGTCGAACATTTTAAATAAAACATGCTCACAAAAATGGAAAAAACTGCACATGCACATGCTTATATTTCCCTAAACATAACAGTATCTGCATAATAATTCTTAAATAAAACACGGTCCTACAAGAACAGCCCTAAAATCTGAATAAGATAAAGATACAGACATACACGTTAAATGTATAGTGTTATAGCCGTGGCAATCGACATATAACTGACATAAAAAGAGAATACAAAAGGTTAAATCACGCGAAACAAATAACAATAATACAACATACTGGAACTCAAAGATATATTTTAATGCTAATATGCATTTTTCTATTTGGGTTGCCAACATGATTGCGAATGAGATACAATAACTAAATGTTATATCAAATTTCAGCAATTTCAATATATATGTAAATTAAGGTATTTATAAAAACGCGCCAAACGCCAATTATTATTGTAAATGTTTATTCAAAGGCATTACAATTTTTTCTCTTACTTTTTCATGTTGTCAGATGTCAATGGTTCCAGTAAGTTTAAGAAGACCCCAAAACATGATATATAAATATATATGATTTTTAAGTGTTTTTTTTTTCAAAGTGTATGATTGAAACAATAACTTACCAATTATATGCATATACATTTAAAAGGTTTAATGTAGAATGCAACTATAAATCGAACCTCAATGTAGGCTTCTGTAGAAAATGTTTAAAATATTCCCGTTTTAAAATGTGGTTATTTAAACAAGGGACATAACTTAATTCTTATTAAATGGTATAATTTTCGGTTTTATATCATTTATTACAGACCGTTAGTTATCCTTTACTACAGCACAAATAGAGCGAAAGTTTGAAAAGCGTGGCGTGCAGTATCATTGTTAGGGGAAACAGCTTTACGCGAAATCGTGTTATGTCATTCATTAAAAACTAAATCAACTTTACAGAAACACATTGACGACACATTTACTTACGGCTGTAAGCTGAACAATTCGCTAAAGAATAAACACTTTAGTCACACAATTATTAATGTTTGTTTAACATTTCAAGCGGGGAACAATAAAACGTATGAATGCAGTTAGATAATAACGTTTACGTTTGATTATAAAATACTTTACATTGCAACGCCTAACTGCCATGACCAAAAATGGTTAAACACATATGACTAGTTTTCCAAAATGAAGATGCAACACTTTAAGTTTTCTATCGAGGACTATTGAATTAAGTAAAACGATCTTATGGTACTGATAATTTTAGTTGCTAGTTGCTAAATAGAATGGATGAATGAAATACTTTAGTCGATAAATGTTAATAATATATTGAAACTCTCAAAACACTATGTCAATCAGAAAGTTCCTATAATTAAATGTCCATCCGGATTTGTTAACTATAATTAATTATGGGGTTATGGCATATAAAGCAACTCTCACAACATGTTCTTGGTTTCTTTACCAGACAACAAAGACATGATTAGTTTGAACATACTGAATTGATCATGCACACTGCATAAGAAATGAATCCTTAAAACATAGTGTTATGGCTTTATTATTTCTCAAATACACTTTGACGCCTTTACTTTATTCAATAAGGTAATATAATATTCTTCGAGGTTTTGGCATTCCCTGTCTAGACTTTGGAAAATGAGATTCAAATGATATTATTATTACCGTTATATGTGTTTTCCATTTCACAGTCTTGAAGTTAATGAATATAAATGTTTCAGACAATGACTAACGTTCCACAGGCACTTGTAAGCTGATCATTTTACTGAATATATCTTAAACATATACCATACAAGAATATATTAAGACTTTGCCACCATATCTAGCTTTTAAAGAACATGCACGTATAATTATGGCATACATGTCTCGTTGTTTACAGGTAATGATAAAGTTTTTCATTGGTCTATAATGTCAGGGAATTTCTAAAATAATTGCAAGGTTATAGCTTTAAGTGAGGCATGGATTGTATAAAATAAAAATAGTTTTGTATATCCTTTTACCTAAGAGGTAATATTTCATTACAGACGGAAATTGCTTCTGCGAATTAACGCATTTTATTGTTTATCCGTAAAACATATCTTTTCTTAAAAAGAAACATCCTTCAAATATGTATACTGCAATTTACTATAATTGCTGCTTATATGAGGGCTAGAAAATGTAAAATAATTGCGAATGATTAATCCGAAATCGTTTTAAACAAACTACCAATAATATTACCTTTACAATTGTGAGCTGGTACATCGCCTCAAAAGAGGTCACTTACATTTCTGTCATAAAAAATAAGACCCACACTTAAAAATGAAAAGTGAACACTTAGCAGAAAATGAAGCATACCAAGCAGATAGATATGACATCACACCCTAAAAGATATTAGTTTATATTCTAATATGGTATAAACTAATGGAACTTCTAGAAATAACCCAAGAAAAACAGTCATCATGTGTGTTTCAATGTGATTGTCTCCAAATAAGGTACCTTGCTAGTTGCTGAAAATTACCAGACATATACACTGTTTCTGATAAGAGTTGTATGTTCTGGCATTTTCATAGTTTGGCTTTTATTGTTATAAGGCAAACTAGTATTTTCAGAATTTTTTAATCTACAACTTTTTTGTAAGAAGAAAACACTTCCAAGCATATTTTAATGTTAACAATGCCACTCACTAAAAGTACATTTTTATATAAAAAGAATAAAAAGTGTTATTCATTTTATACAGTGTAAAACGACGCAATCCGTTCCGATGTACTCACAGCGATATTCAATGGTTTGATTATGCCGATTACTAGTTTATTTATTAATAAATGAAACTCAAACACCCTAGCATTTTCTGTTATGATTTTTAAGAACCGGTATGCGTCTTCCTTCAATCAGCTGTTTAAATAAATACAAACATTTAAGTCTTTGATCAAACACATATATTGATACTTATAAATTGACATTGCAATATAATAAGTCTAAGCTAACCTTAATGTCAAAGGCCCCGATAGTAATTCGGGCTAAAAACAAAACAAAACTAAATATAAACGAAAAAAATAATATATTTTAATAAATTATCTGCATATTATCTGATTTTGTGTGTTCCACATAAATGTGTTATCGCTTATATTTTTTTTAAACAAAGTATGAGAAAAAACTCGCGGAAACTTTTGCTTTTTTATTTGATGTCTTTTTCCAAAGCAGTTTGTGTATAACGAAGTTTCTGTATAAGGTGCAAGTACATTTACATATACCGGAGCAAAGGTTAAAATTAAAAATTAAATTTCTTCAATTTTTACAATCCTAAATGCACAAATACATGTCATTTATTTATGCCGGCGCCGCATTCATAAGCGACGTTCTTAATGTTTTTATTAAAAAGGTACCTATTAAATTCAAAACTCTACACATCATTTAATCGCCTAGCACTTGTAGCAAGATTTACTTTACTGTGGTAAACTGTTATTTCAACGTCTAGACTACACACTAACTACCGAAAGAACTAATTACTGCAAAATTCAGAACATTGGATCTGAAATCGACGTTGTTGTATTTCTTGGAGCATCAAAGATGTAATGAATATATGTTATATATGTTAATATCATTTCACATTAAATCCTGGCGGTTTTTTCGATAACATAGCTGTGGGAGCTGTAATTTGCAGCATTAACAGAATCATAAACCAGATTAAATCTATATTTACCGTACAATGTATTGTATAATGTCGCCATTTCGTTTCAGAGAGTAAAATACTTGAATATATCGACTGATAAATGCTTCCAGTCCAGTAAGAAGGACTTTCCAATTGGAAAAAATAACAATGAAGGCATTAAAGCATAAATAACTTGAATTTTCATTTACCTGCAGAATGTGATAACAGGTTAAGCTGTCTAAATGTGTTGGCTGCTCCGCAGCTAACATGTGGCATCTATGTTTAAATGATAACAATGGACATATTATAAATACAGATAACCTTCCTGTGTATGTAGTGCTACAATTGATAAAGTTTTCTAATAAGTGTTATTCTCCGACATGTGTAAACACTTGTATCTTGGCATGCCAGTAGGTATTATTTTGACGCATAGACAAGAAGTAGTCGTAAAGAAAAGAAGTACTTTGATGAAGAGCTTAGACGGAAGATTTAGGTCAGAGGATTTTATATTTCCTTTATTTCCTCTCGGCATGGCATAATACGGTTAAGTGGAATCGATTCTGTAGTAGTCAAAGTAATGGATACAGAAGGTGGACTAATACCTTCGTATATAAAACGGCATAGAAACAAACTTACTGACGTTGGTCATTGAGAGTTGAAATTAAAAGTTTAACAAATATTAAATTTCATTCTCGAAGCAGGGAGTAGATAAAAACAATGATAACGACACAAAACTATGTCAACCAGTTTGATTGTGACCATTTATTAACATTTTTAAAGAGAAATATGTGTTAATTGCTTAGCTCTATTTTGTTGCAGTTAAGTGTTTTGCACGCAATGTCATCTTAAACACAGAGGCGAATACCACCACTCAACAATACTGTAGATGTATTTCATAAAGTATGTAACTTCAGGATTAATCACTTACGCGTGATTGCTTTTTTTCTGGAAACAAGTGAAAGCAACTTATCACCTGAATGCACCACCTATACTAATTGATATTTTGTATACACACATAATATATATTGAAAAGCCCAATAAATGGACTAATCATACCATAAAACAACAACAAGTACAACAAAAACAAGAAGAAAAACAAAAACCTGCACTAACAACAACACTAACAAAAAAGGCAACAACGACAAGCAAGTTCTTTACTAGAAACGCCTGGGTGTGAGATCGGGTAGATTTCTCGTCATTGGTGTCATATTACTTTCAGATTCCATATTGATATCACTAAAATATAGAATCTATTATATTGAGACAGAATAGTTTACTAGAATTTAGGCCAAATCATTTATAAAAATAGCTGGTATTATATTTACCTCCAAAAGTTGGTGTAAGCATCGAAAACTTACAGGAAATATATTTTTGTAAAAATGCCAACATTTAAATTTTCGGCAAACTTCCCTTTTTAAGAGTTAAAAGAATCAATGGCTCTCTTTACAGAATTGCAAAGGTCTTTGGCGCTGTCATATTAGAAAACCAAAAAACATAATTAATATAGTCTCCTTAGAAACACTTTACATGCAACAATTACTCTCTGGTCATACAAAATAGAGTCAAACGGAAAAGGTTGTGAAATCATCATGTAGAGAAAAGCTATTTCTAGCAAATAGAATTAAAGTTCATGTAAAATTAATCCATTTATACATTTCTATTTGCATACATTAATAGTTACTGAAAAGAACTTAAGAATTCTGGATGCTGAAAATGCTTCTCAATGAATTTGTCTTTGTCGTAAATTAATGAGTTGATTTTGTTCATTGCAGACATTATATGTAAATCAACGCATGTTAGATAAGACAGTATAGCAGTAAAACACAACCGATCATATTCATAAGAAAATGACAATCAGGTAATATACATATGTAATGAATATATGCAAATCGTTAAGTAATAGAATCCTTCTCATATCTGAAAAGGAACCTTCTTATTTTATCTCTTCCAGGCATTTCGTTATAATAAAGTCTTTATTTGATCTTTTCTGATATTTTACATACAATATATTTATCTCGAATAGGACAGTGTAAATGACAAATATTATTCATAGAGTTCATTATTAGACATACTATGAGAGGAGAGAAGACTATTAATACGTTATGAATAAGCAATTTTTGTCAGTTGTATTTGCATATATGATACACCACCTGCATAGAACATAGCGTCGAGTTTAAATAAAAATGAACCTACACACTTGTTTTTTTATGTGAAACTGTTTTTATAGACTTCGAATGTTTAAAGACTTAAATCCATCAGTCGAATAATAAAATTGATTTCTGAATGAAACATTTCATCCACATTCGGCATAGTTTTTTTGTTATCCTCTGAACAAATAAATATATAAACTTGATTACGTTTTTATATCTGATGAATCGTAGACTTTATTAAAACGTCATAAGATGTTGAGAAGAATACGCTTAGTCGGTATTTCTACTTTTACATTGGTCTAAGGATTCTAACAAGCCTAAAGGTTGTGCTTGTTTGTATGACCAAAATTGTATCAAAAATGACAAATGTACTTGTGCAAAATGTGCGATGAATCCAATGTGCGTTGTTAAATTTGCGATAATCTAAAGTGCCAAGAGCCAAATATGCGATAATTCAATTATGTAACTTGTTTTTTTAATAATATCAAATAATATATAAAATAGATACCAAACTTAGCAAGGTAAACCCTTTATGTTTGTCAAATATTGAAAGTTTCAAACTTATTCACTTAAACTATGATCTTGAACATGCTCTATGCTTAAAATGTCAGAGTTTACTTTGGTAATAGATTTTTAATCTTTACACAGGCAGGAAATGACTTCTAAATGTTATGAAGATAAATGACTTCTTGTCAGGTATTTGTTGTTACAAAAATTGAATAATCTCGTCTAGAGCGTTATTATTGAGCTTACGTGTCAGCTAAACTTTATCTGATGGAATGCATCACTCGACAAAGATTTTTGTACAGGCTTATGTTTGCTAAAGTTGGTAAATTCCTCCATTACATAAAATTAATATCTAGACAGTGAGTTGCAAATACAAGTGCCAACAATTCTAATGTATTTACGCAAAACGCAAAACATGCAGAATAAAATTCAATCAAAGCCAATATAAGGAGTGTGTCTTTACCTGGCACTGATACTCGTTTCATATTTGCAATATAGAAATATTGCAAGATCCTATGAGAATTAAAAAAGGTATGTACAAACGTGAAAACTAAAGACAAACAATTATCTAAGAGAGATCATCACGGAAAGAGAAACAAAAACACATTTACGGCAATAAAAATATAAAACGCGATCATTTTACAATAGTTTATATTATTATTGTGTATTGAATGTATGTAGTTGAGATGGATGCACATCGCATAAGTATGCAAACGCAGTTGGTTATTTATTCCGAAAAATAGCGAATTTTTATACGTAAGGTAAAGGGTGTATGAGGGGAATTTGATGAACTGTTAGTAATACTAGTACGTGATTTAGGCATTTATTGTAGTAAATCTATTAGCTCTTAAAAATGAATACAATGTTAATTAGTAATAGAAACTTAAAAATAATAGAATGAAATAGTACTAGAGAGTTCTCCTTCTCAGAGTAGTTGGGTTGTTGTACCTGGAATTCCGTGTCACTTGACGGTCGTTACGGATGCACCTTAATTATACTGTAACAAATAATAAAATAGAGTGCATTGTAGTAGCGTAGAAATGCTATAACGTTCACTTAGGCTTTCTATCCAGCACAGATAATAAAAAAACGTAGCTACTAGCTAAAACAAAGAAATCTAGATCGGTCCTTAATACTATTTACACTAATTAACTGAAATCTTTCATGTACATTTAGACAATTAAGAACATGTTAAAGTTGTGAATAGTAGTATATGGTCTGTACAATTAACGCGATGTCAAGAAGTTTTATGACGACAATGTATGACCCATTATTTTTTCTATACAAATTAACATCATTTTTATTTACTCCAACTGTCATTGTAAGTGTTTTCTACGTGTAACAGAATATTAATGCGCCATACAGAAAGCCAAATCTAAACTCAAAATGGCGGAAATGTATTTCGTAAAGTACGAATCACTTGCGAATTAATAATAGTGTATATAAAATATACTTTTGTCTAGAAAAAAAAAGTTTCGGGCTTAATTAGTGAAAAATGGCATGTAGCTGGGAAAACTACTACAAATATACCCACTGTTCACAGACTCTATTTCCATCCAAGTAGCCATGTGAGTGAATAAAGTATATTATTGTCACACGACTACACTTTGGCCAATGTTTGCATCAGCGAATTAACAATGCAGAGCAAATAATTTACTTATTTGCATGTTTTCTTATACATAAGGACAAGAATGGCGAACATGTTACTTTCAAACAAACATCGCTTGATCTAACATTGCTACGCACAGAGTGTTGTTTGAACTCTAGATGATTAAATACCTCCAAATTTTAAATTGTTCATATCTTATAAACATTTTGCTTATAAATGGTTTTGTTTGTTTCGTTGGAAGCAGATTAAAACATAACCTAATCATTAAGGAGTTTTTTTCTTTCTAAAGTGAAGGTCTGTATTTAGAACTTGAGTGGTTTAAGAATATCGAATAAGGTATGAAAGGCCGATTTAATAAATGGAAAATCTTAGAGTTTTCGAAAAAGATACTTCAATTTCTAAAGTAAAATAAAAGTGTATTATTTTTGCTGGTCTATGTTGTAACTTATAACACGTAAGATTGACAATATCAAAATTAACACAGTTCAAATTATTAAAGTGAAATAATATTGACCCCATCAAGTTTTTTATGTTTATAACGTAAATAACACTGCTTTATATAATATTTTTTTTTATAATGAGTAACTTTAAAACAGTCGGCCATCTTTGATTTAATGTTGCGATTTACCGGTAGTTTGAGAAAATAACGCTCTTAAACTTCATATTTGATAGAAAACTTCGGCGATTTCCAAGAGTTAGATTGTGTCTTTTATCCATTGATATCTGCAATTATCATATAATTATTGGATCTGACGTAGGTAATTCCACATATCCGCCGATACATATGCGTATAAGTAGGAATCTTAAAGCTAACAGTAAGGCACATCGCCGTTTTTCTTTGTCTCGAAATAATTAATTCATTGTGTTTACATCCGGGTTACATGAAATTCCAATATATTATAAAACAAGGTTTCTGATTGGCTGAGATCGAAGTATAAATTAATCATTTGGAAAACTGCTTTTACGATCGTATTTCAGCCGAGAAATGTTTCAAATTAGATGGTGAATCACTTCAATCAGAGAAAATCTCGCCGATTTTTCTGTTGCTCGCTACAATAAATGAAATAACAAAAAAGGATTTAAGCCGGTAGATTTAGATTAAGATGACATTAGCATTTACGATACTGTGATGTACTTGATTGGCCGAGACTCGAAAGTGATTGAAAACATGAGTTTTAACCAGCAAATATGATGGACGCATTAACGCGGCGTTCGGCAGTAGCCGAGACATTTTCAGGGCCGCTTTAATGCGGCGCTCGGCGCCAGACACAGGTAAAATGCGACGCGATAAGTCGTCTCCCGGCATGAGGAGGCTGTTTTTTGTGCCGCTTTAATGCGTCAGTAGGGTACAATGAGTTAATGAGAAAAAAGAGAAAAAACACTGTGACTAAACTGTCGATGTTTTGGTTAGGGAAATCGTTGGTACATCGCATATTATAGTTGAATTGTTATTTTAATTAGTACACTGGTTACTGTTTTATAATCTTTTAAAAGTGTAGGTTCGAAGATAGTAAAATAAATGCAGATAATTTCTGGACGTCTTTTGAAATGACGATGTACAATGCAGAAACTTTAAAACGAATGTTCTACTTAGAGTTATTAAACAACGTATAAGTTAAATAGTTTCTGCTGCAGAATTTAATACCACTATGTTAAATGCATTTGCACTCATAATCCAATAAAACAAGGTAAAGCTAACTTTCGATTGAAAGCACCATCGATCGAAATGTCGTTCACTTTAAAGTTGTCTTCAAACTCAGTTTTGGAGAAGGTCTGCCAAATGTCAGTTCGTATGAAACTAGAAGATTAATATCATCGTTTAGCCTTTTTTTAACTCTTTAAGTTTGGTCTACACATAAATTACTGTACTAAAAGATTGACAAAAACATCACATATAAAACCTTTATATTTAATTTTGTTTTTAGTATGTTGTTATTATACGAATAGCATTTACTGTCGTTCCAACTGTTTATATACACATTCCATATCGCCAGTGTCTATAATAAATCATGTTTAAGTTGTTTGACATTCATGAAAATCACACTTAACGATAGAGAATGACATATCCTTATTATCCAACTTAACGAAGAATACGCCATAGACAATGAAATAATTTTGTTTCACAGACTTCTGGAATAAAGCTGGGACACAGTTAACGAAATAATTATTATCAGCAATCTTATCTAGCCATTGAGTTGTAGCAATAATCTGGAGAGCGACGTCTATACCTGGAATGCTCACTAAAATTTGCACACGGGAAAAGTCTGTTTTGCGGACTTCCATAACCCAGTTTAAAATTCCACTTAAAATGCGTGAAGTCGGTTGATTTTATGAAACACTAAACTTTGTTCTTTGTGTATATAACCCAAATACAAAATAGTTTGCATACAAAACAACTTTAAAGTAAACAATAAGATACTAAGAAAGAAAAGGCCTACTATGCTCCTGAAAAAATACTATCTAAAGAAAAATGACTTGTGTATTTGCCGTAAATTTATGTTAGGCTTATGTAGAGGATAATCTTGTTAGGGCCCGTCATATTTCCATTACCTCGAATCTAGGACTTGTCTCATAGCGTTTCACATGTTTTCCTCTTTATCGTGCCACATTTTGCTTTATAATTGTAAAAATCAGCCTTGGATATATTATTTTTTTTCATCACATACCCTTTGAATAAAATGCGTTTGTCATGCATGAGTTAATATAAAGTGATAATGATTCGAGAATAATTTTACATGAGCACCGAGAACATAATACTAATGGTCTTGATCTTTTTACGCGCGCTATTCCTACAACAACATGGCGTCGCGAAAAGGAACTGGACAAATTATCAGTATGTCTAATGACGATTTGGTAACATGTTGGGAAAATGTAACCAAGAAAAGAAGAAAAAATGTAATCTCGATAGCAGTAAATGCTTTTCATGATTATTTGTCGAAGAAAAATATGCGAACAGACTGAGGAAATGAACGCTATTGAATTGGATCGACAGCTTTAAATGTTCAAGTTAAATAAGAAGCGTAAATGCATCTTTGTATTCAAACGAACAATGAAAATGTAATCCAATAGGTTATGTGATATAACAAGCAAAGACTTACGTTTCGGTCAATATATAGTTTTGCAGACCTGGATAATGTGATTTTGACATCAGAATGCGTCCTCGGTCAATATCACATTACCATGGCCATTAAAATTATATATTGACCTCAACACCAGTCTTTATTTGTATAATATCTGACTTCAAAAACTAATTTTATTATACATATTTTTATGGCTCATACTACTTTCGAACACAGTTCTATAAAGCAAATCTGGACGATGAGCTAAACTGTAAGTGTTTAGATATAACTTTTCTAATTAACTCATGTAACACATCATGTTATTATACATATACCACCTGATAGAAGTAAAATCGTTTAAAAACCTTCGTTAAAAATTAACTGCAATTTAACCTGGTGGACGAAATGTGTACTTTTATTTATAAAATAGATACATATTTAGGAAAGTATTTGTTTAATTAATTATCATTATATTTAGTTGCTTGTATTAAGGAAGTATATTTTTATTTGAATTTTAAATGCAAACAAAACGATTCGTACTGAATGCAAAACAGCAATAACTTACAATGTTCACGTTTCATAATGTGTTTCCCTTCATAAATTGCATTTTAATAAAGTCGTTATGCCAGTGTACACAAACCGAACAAAACACAATATGAATGAGGCAACTATCTTTAATTATAAATGAACACATACAATTCAATAAGTTTTATTATTGGCCGAACATTTTAAATAAAACATGCCTTCAAACATGCATAAAAATGCATATACACATGCTTATATATTCCTGAACATAACAGTACCTACATAATAATTCTTAAATAAAACACGGTCCTACAACAACAGCCTCAAAATCTGAATAAGATAAAGACACAGACATACACCTTAAAAGTATAGTGCTATAGCCGTGGCAATCGACATATAACTGACATAAAAAGAAAATACAAAAGGTAAAATTCGCCTTATACAACATGTTTGCACACCAGAAAGTAATCCAACCGCGTAACCACGATCAGCAAATAAATGGCAGACATAGTCACCAAACGTAGCATAAAGTTGGTTCTTCAATCACGAGAAACAAATAACAATAATACAACATACTGTAACTCAGAGATAACGTTTTAATGCTAATATGCATTTTTCTATTTGGGTTGCCAACATGAATGCGAATGAAATACAATAACTAAATGCTACATCAAATTTCAGCAAGTTCAATATATGTGTAAATTAAGGTATTTATAAAAACGCGCCAAAGGCCAATTATTATTGTAAATTTTTATTCAAAGGCATTACCATTTGTTTCTCTCTCTGTTTCATGTTGTCAGATGTCAATGGTTCCAGTACGTTTAAGAAGACCCCAAAACCTGTATTTTAAATATGATATATAAATATATATGATTTTTAAGTTTTTTTTCAAAGTGTATGATTAAAACAATAACTCACCAATTATATGCATATACATTTAAAAGGATTAATATAGAATGCAACTATAAATCGAACCTCAATGTAGGCTTCTGTAGAAAATGTTTAAAATATTCCCGTTTTGATATGTGGTTATTTAAACAAGGGACATAACTTAATTCTTATTAATTGGTATAATTTTCGGTTTTATATTATTTATTACAGACCGTTAGTTATCCTTTACTACCGCACAAATAGAGCGAAAGTTTGAAAAGCGTGGCGTGCAGTATCATTGTGAGGGTAAACAGCTTTACGGGAAATCGTGTTATGTCATTCATTAAAAACTAAATTAACTTTACAGAAACACATTGACGACACATTTACTAACGGCTGTAAGCTGAACAATTCGCTAAAGAATAAACACTTTAGTCACACAATTATTAATGTTTGTTTAACATTTCAAGCGGAGAACAATAAAACGTATGAATGCAGTTAAATAATAACGTTTACGTTTGATTATAAAATACTTTACATTGCAACGCCTAACTGCCATGACCAAAAATGGTTAAACACATATGACTAGTTTTCCAAAATGAAGATGCAACACTTTAAGTTTTCTATCGAGAACTATTGAATTAAGTAAAACGATCTTATGGTACTGATAATTTTAGTTGCTAGTTGCTTAAATAGAATGGATGAATGAAATACTTTAGTCGATAAATGTTAATAATATATTGAAACCCTCAAAACACTCAGAAAGTTCCTATAATTGAATGTCCATCCGGATTTGTTAACTATAATTAATTATGGGGTTATGGCATATAAAGCAACTCTCACAACATGTTCTTGGTTACTTTACCAGACAACAAAGACATGATTAGTTTGAACATACTGAATTGATCATGCACACTGCATAAGAAATGAATCCTTAAAACATAGTGTTATGGCTTTATTATTTCTCAAATACACTTTGACGCCTTTACTTTATTCAATAAGGTAATATAATATTCTTCGATGTTTTGGCATTCCCTGTCTAGACTTTGGAAAATGAGATTCAAATGATATTATTATTACCGTTATATGTGTTTTCCATTTCACAGTCTTGAAGTTAATGAATATAAATGTTTCAGACAATGACTAACGTTCCACAGGCACTTGTAAGCTGATCATTTTACTGAATATATCTTAAACATATACCATACAAGAATATATTAAGACTTTGCCACCATATCTAGCTTTTAAAGAACATGCACGTATAATTATGGCATACATGTCTCGTTGTTTACAGGTAATGATAAAGTTTTTCATTGGTCTATAATGTCAGGGAATTTCTAAAATAATTGTAAGGTTATAGCTTTAAGTGAGGCATGGATTGTATAAAATAAAATTGTTTTGTATATCCTTTTACCTAAGAGGTAATATTTCATTACAGACGGAAATTGCTTCTCCGAATTAACGCATTTTATTGTTCATCCGTAAAACATATCTTTTCTTAAAAAGAAACATCCTTCAAATGTGTATACTGCAATTTACTATAATTGCTGCTTATATGAGGGCTAGAAAATGTAAAATAATTGCGAATGATTAATCCGAAATCGTTTTAAACAAACTACCAATAATATTACCTTTACAATTGTGAGCTGGTACATCGCCTCAAAAGAGGTCACTTACATTTCTCTCATAAAAAATAAGACCCACACTTAAAAATGAAAAGTGAACACTTAGCAGAAAATGAAGCATACCAAGCAGATAGATATGACATCACACCCTAAAAGATATTAGTTTATATTCTAATATGGTATAAACTAATGGAACTTCTAGAAATAACCCAAGAAAAACAGTCATCATGTGTGTTTCAATGTGATTGTCTCCAAATAAGGTACCTTGCTAGTTGCTGAAAATTACCGGACATATACACTTTTTCTGATAAGAGTTGTATGTTCTGGCATTTTCATAGTTTGGCTTTTATTGTTCTCAGGCAAACTAGTATTTTCAGAATTTTTTAATCTACAACTTTTTTGTAAGAAGAAAACACTTCCAAGCATAATTTAATGTTAACAATGCCACTCACTAAAAGTACATTTTTTATATAAAAAAGAATAAAAAGTGTTATTCATGTTATACAGTGTAAAACGACGCAATCCGTTCCGATGTACTCACAGCGAGGTTCAATGGTTTGATTATGCCTATTACTAGTTTATTTATTAATAAATGAAACTCAAACACCCTAGCATTTTCTGTTATGATTTTTAAGAACCGGTATGCGTCTTCCTTCAATCAGCTGTTTAAATAAATACAAACATTTAAGTCTTTGATCAAACTCATATATTGATACTTATAAATTGACATTGCAATATAATAAGTCTAAGCTAACCTTAATGTCAAAGGCCCCGATAGTAATTCGGGCTAAAAACAAAACAAAACTAAATATAAACGAAAAAAATAATATATTTTAATAAATTATCTGCATATTATCTGATTTTGTGTGTTCCACATAAATGTGATATTCGCTTATATTTTTTTAAACAAAGTATGAGAAAAAACTCGCGGAAACTTTTGCTTTTTTATTTGATGTCTTTTTCCAAAGCAGTTTGTGTATAACGAAGTTTCTGTATAAGGTGCAAGTACATTTACATATACCGGAGCAAAGGTTAAAATTAAAAATTAAATTTCTTCAATTTTTACAATCCTAAATGCACAAATACATGTCATTTATTTATGCCGGCGCCGCATTCATAAGCGACGTTCTTAATGATTTTATTAAAAAGGTACCTATTAAATTCAAAACTCTACACATCATTTAATCGCCTAGCACTTGTAGCAAGATTTACTTTACTGTGGTAAACTGTTATTTCAACGTCTAGACTACACACTAACTACCGAAAGAACTAACTACTGCAAAACTCAGAACATTGGATCTGAAATCGACGTTGTTGTATTTCTTGGAGCATCAAAGATGTAATGAATATATGTTATATATGTTAATATCATTTCACATTAAATCCTGGCGGTTTTTTCGATAACATAGCTGTGGGAGCTGTAATTTGCAGCATTAACAGAATCATAAACCAGATTAAATCTATATTTACCGTACAATGTATTGTATAATGTCGCCATTTCGTTTCAGAGAGTAAAATACTTGAATTTATCGACTGATAAATGCTTCCAGTCCAGTAAGAAGGACTTTCCAATTGGAAAAAAATAACAATGATAGCATTAAAGCATAAATAACTTGAATTTTCATTTACCTGCAGAATGTGATAACAGGTTAAGCTGTCTAAATGTGTTGGCTGCTCCGCAGCTAACATGTGGCATCTATGTTTAAATGATAACAATGAACATATTATAAATATAGATAACCTTCCTGTGTATGTAGTGCTACAATTGATAAAGTTTTCTAATAAGTGTTATTCTCCGACATGTGTAAACACTTGTATCTTGGCATGCCAGTAGATATTATTTTGACGCATAGACAAGAAGTAGTCGTAAAGAAAAGAAGTACTTTGATGAAGAGCTTAGACGGAAGATTTAGGTCAGAGGATTTTATATTTCCTTTATTTCCTCTCGGCATGGCATAATACGGTTAAGTGGAATTGATTCTGTAGTAGTCAAAGTTATGGATACAGAAGGTGGACTAATACCTTCGTATATAAAACGGCATAGAAACAAACTTACTGACGTTGGTCATTGAGAGTTGAAATTAAAAGTTTAACAAATATTAAATTTCATTCTCGAAGCAGGGAGTAGATAAAAACAATGATAACGACACAAAACTATGTCAACCAGTTTGATTGTGACCATTTATTAACATTTTTAAAGAGAAATATGTGTTAATTGCTTAGCTCTATTTTGTTGCAGTTTTGTTTTGCACGCAATGTCATCTTAAACGCAGAGGCGAATACCACCACTCAACAATACTGTAGATGTATTTCATAAAGTATGTAACTTCAGGATTAATCACTTACGCGTGATTGCTTTTTTTCTGGAAACAAGTGAAAGCAACTTATCACCTGAATGCACCACCTATACTAATTGATATTTTGTATACACACATAATATATATTGAAAAGCCCAATAAATGACTAATCATACCACAAATCAACAACAAGTACGACAACAACAAGAAGAAAAACAAAAAACTGCACTAACAACAACACTAACAAAAAAGGCAACAACGACAAGCAAGTTCTTTACTAGAAACGCCTGGGTGTGAGATCGGGTAGATTTCTCGTCATTGGTGTCATATTACTTTCAGATTCCATATTGATATCACTAAAATATAGAATCTATTATATTGAGACAGAATAGTTTACTAGAATTTAGGCCAAATCATTTATAAAAATAGCTGGTATTATATTTACCTCAAAAAGTTGGTGTAAGCATCGAAAACTTACAGGAAATATATTTTTGTAAAAATGCCAACATTTAAATTTTCGGCAAATTTCCCTTTTTAAGAGTTAAAAAAAGCAATGGCTCTCTTTACAGAATTGCAAAGGTCTTGGGCGCTGTCATATTAGAAAACCAAAAAACATAATTAATATAGTCTCCTTAGAAACACTTTACATGAAACAATTACTCTCTGGTCATACAAAATAGAGTCAAACGGAAAAGGTTGTGAAATCATCATGTAGAGAAAAGCTATTTCTAGCAAATAGAATTAAAGTTCATGTAAAATGAATCCATTTATACATTTCTATTTGCATGAATTAATAGTTATTGAAAAGAACTTAAGAATTCTGGATGCTGAAAATGCTTCTCAATGAATTTGTCTTTGTCGTAAATTAATGAGTTGATTTTGTTCATTGCAGACATTATATGTTATTCAACGCATGTTAGATAAGACAGTATAGCAGTAAAACACAACCGATCATATTCATAAGAAAATGACAATCAGGTAATATACATATGTAATAAATATGCAAATCGTTAAGTAATAGAATCCTTCTCATATCTGAAAAGGAACCTTCTTATTTTATCTCTACCAGGCATTTCGTTATAATAAAGTCTTTATTTGATCTTTTCTGATATTTTACGTACAATATATTTATCTCGAATAGGACAGTGTAACTGACAAACATTATTCATAGAGTTCATTATTAGACATACTATGAGAGGAAAGAAGCTATTAATACGTTATGAATAAACAAATTTTAAACATATTTACATATATGATACACCACCTGCATCGAACATAGCGCTGAGTTTATATAAAAATGAACCTACACACTTGTTTTGATTATGTGAAACTGTTTTTATAGACTTCGAATGTTAAAGACTTAAATCCATCAGTCGAACAATAAAATTGATTTCTGAATGAAACATTTCATCCACATTTGGCCTAGATGTTTTATTATCGTCTGAACAAATAAATATATAAACTTGACTACATTTTGATATCTGACGAATCGTAGGCTTTATTAAAACGTCATAAGATGTTGAGAAGAATGCGCTGAGTCGGTATTTCTACTTTTATATTGGTCTAAGGATTCTAGCAAGCCTAAAGCCTAAATTATATAAAAAATGACAAATGTACTTGTGCAAAATGTGCGATGAATCCAATGTGCGTTGTTAAATTTGCGATAATCTAAAATGCCAAGAGCCAATTTATGCGATAATTCAATTATGTAACTTGTTATTTTGAATGATATCAAAAAATATAAAAATTAGATACCAAACACAACAAGGTAAATCCTATATGTTTGTCAAATATTGAAAGTTTAATACTCATTTACTTAAACCATGATCTTGAACATGCTCTATGCTTAAAATGTCAGAGTTAACTTTGGTAATAGATTTTGAATCCTTATACAGGCAGGAAATGACTTCTAAATGTTATGAAGATAAATGACTTCTTGTCAGATATTTGCTGTTACAAACATTGAATAATCTCGTCTAGAGCGTTATTATTGAGCTTACGTGTCAGCTAAACTTTATCTGATGGAATGCATCACTCGAAAACAATTTTTGTATAGGCTTATGTTTGTTTAAGTTTGTAAATTCCTCCATTATATAAAACTAATATCTAGACAGTGAGTTGCAAATACAAGTGCCAATAATTCTAATGTATTTACGCAAAACACAAAACATACAGAATAAAATTCAATCAAAGCAAATATGAGGAATGTGTCTTTACCTGGCACTGATATTCGTTTCATATTTGCAATATAGAAATATTGCAAGATCCTATGAGAATTAAAAAAGTTATTTACAAACGTGAAAGCTAAAGACAAACAATTATCTAAGAGAGATCATCACGGAAAGAGAAACAAAAACACATTTACGGCAATAAAATATAAAATGCGATCATTTTACAATAGTTTATATTAGTATTGTGTGTTGAATGCATGTAGTTGAGATGCATGCACATCGCATAAGAATGCAAACGCAGTTGGTTATTTATTCCAAAACATAGCGAATTTTTATACGTAAGGTAAAGGGTGTATGAGGGGAATTTGATGAACTGTTAGTAATATTAGTACGTGATTTAGGCCTTTATTGTAGTAAATCTATTAGCTCTTAAAAATGAATAAAATGTTAATTAGTAATAGAAATTTAAAAATAATAGAATGAAATAGTCATAGATAGTTCTCGTTCTCTGAGTAGTTGGGTTGTTGTACCTGGAATTTCTTGTCACTTGACGGTCGTTACGGATGCTCCTTAATTATACTGTAACAAAAATAAAAAAGAGTGAATTGTAGTAGCGTAGAAATGCTATATCGTTCACCTAGGTTTTAATATCTAGCACAGATAATAAAAAGACGTAGCTACTAGCTAAAATAAAAAAATCTAGATCGATCCTTAATACTATTAACACCAATTAACTTAAATATTTCATGTATACTTAGATAATTAAGAACATGTTAAAGTTGTTAGAGGGAGTATATGGTCTGTACAATAAACGCGATGTCAAATTGTTTTATGACGACAATGTATAAACTTTTATTTTCCTATACAAATTAACATCATGTTTACTTACTCTTACTGTCATTGTAAGTGTTTTGTACGTGTAACAGAATATAAATGCGCCATACGGAAAGCCAAATCTAAACTCAAAATGGCGGAAATTCCTTTCTTGAAGTACGAATCACTTGCGAATTAATAATCATGTATATAAACTATACTTTTGTCTAGAAAAAAAATGGCATGTAGCTAGGGAAAATTACACTGGTATGAACTACTATAAATTAACCCACTGTTCACATTTCCATCCAAGTAGCCATGTGAGTGAATAAAGTATATTATTGTCACACGACTACATGTTGACCAATGTTTGCATTAGAGAATTAACAATGCAGAGCCAATACTTTACTTATTTGCATGTTTTCTTATACATAAGGACAAGAATGGCGAACATTTCAAACAAACAAACATCGCTTGATCTAACACTGCTACGCACAGAGTGTTGTTTGAACTCTCAATGATTAAATACCTCCAAATTTTAAATTGTTCATATCTTATAAACATTTTGCTTATGAATGGTTTTTGTTTGTTTCGTTGAAAGTGAAGGTGTAAATTTAGACCTTGAGTGGTTTAAGAATATGGAATAAGGTATAAAAGAGCGATTTAATAAATGAAAAGTCTTTTTCTTTCGAAAAAAATACTTCAATTTCTAAAGTAACATGAAAGTTTATTATTTTTGCAGGTCTAAGTTGTAACTAATAAGCAAAAATGCATTTAACACGTGCTTAAGAGACTTTTCTGTATGCATCTATTCGTGTTCAATTAAATAAACAATTTCTCTTAGACTCATTATTTCCTCCCATTTGTTGTAAATCAATGTAACTGAACGAACCTTCGAATGTGTCGAACCAAATAAAAGTAAATGAAGGTCACAAAATGTTCTACATGTGCAATGGACATATAGTAAACACTGAATTTATTTTTCGTTATGTCATCTTAAAAAGCAAAGGTTGTTTCTATCTAGCAGACCACTTTATCTAGAATAATGTTGCAATAAAGTAATTTAAAACGATGGGAAAAAGTGGAGTTGAAATGAATTGGAGAAGACATATGATTTGTCCTCTGCTTAGCCAGTTAATACATGACAATAAAGTTTGTCGTGTTGATCAATCCACCAATTCAAAATTATATAACAATCATATAGTCTAATGAACGTCTGGTAACTAATGGCAATTTGTAGAGTTTATAAGTATAAAATGCGAATAGACACCAAGTCCTTCCCAATATAACATGTTAATTAGGCATTTATAGTTTATTGTGGCAAAAATTAATAACCAAATGTGTGTTTCTTACCAAAGCGTGAAGGGGGGGGGGGCCTATTGACATTACACTAATTGTTTTAAATAAGATCATTAGAATAACCACCTTTACAAAGTTCATGCTTATGGGACATTAACAGAATGATTAACATAATTATTTAATTATATTTATCTACTTGAAGAAATTTATTAGGAAATGTTGGAAGCTGATTGTTATCAACATTTGCCTTTCCAAGTCAGCTGAAACAAGAAATTGACGTACAAACATTTATAATCTCCAAAAAATTCACCGTTCATATTGCAGTGGCTTTCTGTGACTCTTATTGCGAGAGTTGTAAGCAATATAACTCTACTATCACATACTATCATCGCCTCCACTGAAAACGTATGTACCGTCTAGGCGGGACTTGTGTTGAAGACTTTTGCAAGGAAATTCTGTACTTAAAAGTTAGTCATACTATATGGTCAATAGTTCCGAGACTAAATACTTACGATGCACTTTAAGTAAATGTGCTGTTTTCTTTGTTCTTTTTATGGGTTATTTAAGATCAGGCATGGAAGAGTAAATTGTTCGTTTTACTTTCAGCATAACAATGTGAACAATTATTTGTTTATCTCACCAACTAACTACTTTTTGGCAACCATTACTTTTTACTATTTTTGAAATATGAAAACAATGAATGCAAAAAAGCACAATTTTGTCTCCAATCCATGACAAAACATCATAGCCAAGCTGTCTTACACCTAACAAATAAAGTCAACGAATGAATTCGCAATGGCGAAAATAATTAAACATGGTTATACCCATCGTGCAAGTCACTGCGTAAAACATTTCACTCTCTGCGCACATTTTTATCAAATGGATAATAAGCCCACTTAGTAAACCTAAGTCTTAAGTTTTTGATTAGCTAGTCTAAATATTGTTGACAGGATGTGTTTATAATTATATTCCCTGGTAAGCGCAATTAAAAAAACCCGCTTTTATATATGTAGACCCTCATAGAGTTCAGCTTTTGCAGCGCACTTCATATATGCGTTTTGAACAAATAGTGTAACATTTTTATTTCAAATTGAGTCAATACGTATGATAAGCTGAGAATTCATTATTAATTTGCATTAGTTGAAATATGTCCATGCAATTGATCAACAAGAAAATAAGAACATGTTCTATGAGAATTACCAGAGATATTAAAATCTGAACTATCACGAGACAATGGCATACATAGTATGACGGTAAAGCGACAAAAACACAGAGCTGAGATATTACACACACAAACAAAAACAACTGTTACTGTCTCAGAACGGACCGACTGGAGTACTTTAACGCAGTGTAAAGCACATCCTGAAGGATGTTCTCACAGTGTAAATAAAAATATCCCATCAAAGTGAGACAACTAACAACAACAGCATGTATCGGGAGTTAAAACAGATATAAATACTATTTACAAACAAAACAACTCTAGTAATTATCTATCAACATATGCACAATATGCACAAGAGTTTAAAGCCTCAACCATCTTACTTTTTAAAACGAGAGAATAGTGTGAAATAAACTGTCCAAGCGATGATTGCATTTATATTCGTTATTTAAAACATACATGGGTTCAGATATAGGAAAGAAATGTTCTGTTCTGTTCTATTCTGTTCAATTATGAACCATTAGAAAATCCGATAAGCAATAAATACAATATTAAAATATAGTAAAAACATGATCAAGAAATAACAGTATAACAAGTAAGTGGATATTATCAATGTATTGTTTGGGGTTATTACGATACATATTACAGTTCTAAATTATACATGCTTATTTTATATATTGTTTTACCAAATCACTCTATATAAGTTGAAAAATGAAAAAGAACGAAAGATAGTATTACTCAATACTTTTCGGAGAATTTAGGAATCGGTTCACTGGCGTTGTTATTTTATTATTTGAACTTCTAAATTAGACGGCTGAACACTTCATAATCTAATTCTGAAACAGTTGTTAACACTTGTATAGCTTCGCCTTCATCTTAGGCTTCATAGCATTTATTGCTTTACGAACCACCGCATACAACAATAAAACAGCGAAAGTGGTTAGGAATGTTAATTTTAAGCACTATTATATTATTGTTATAGTCTAAACACGAAAACGGGACCACAAAGAGAGTTTTGTTTGAACTTATGAAATATGGGTTTTGCGCAGCAATCAAGCTACAACAATTAATATCACAAAGAATGTGCTGTGTGTATATAGGTTCAATCTGAATACAAAGTTTAACTTACAATATATAACTTTTCTTATTACTGGCATTTACCAACACTAAATATATAGTATTGTGTAATAAATGTATGAGTAGTACTGATGTATATGCACAATGAAATGCTTAATAAATTACCCAAGAAAATAGTTAAAAGAACAAATTAAACAAAATACTTTTTCTTTCCGTAGTTAAATTGAAATTACGCCTAGTGATGATTGGAAGTATAGCCTGTAAATAGAGGTAATGTGCTGCAACTAATTAGAAGATTCTATGATTTAACGAGAAATATAAAATACGGGCATGCGTTTCAATTAATGTTAACCCGACGTTTGAAAGGAGGTATATGGGTCTATCTGACAGAAACGTGTCACTTACGACAGGAAGACACGATTCCTAGATTTGTCTAGGAGTTTCGTTAAATGTTTAAACATGAATCTGAAGGAAAAGACGCAATGGTTTGCAAAGACCAACGATAGAAGCATTATAGAATCACAAGAATTATAACTGAAAGACGACATATGCTGGTGGTGGTGTTAATTAAACATATAAATAATTATATAACAATGTTAAAAGAATAAACATCAACTTTCTCTTATAATGAATTATCTGTTTCGTATAATTGTCATCCGTTTTATTTCGTAATTAAAATTGGAAGTACTAACATAAATGGATGTTAATATCCACATTTCTCTTGAAACGAACTTTATC
The DNA here is from genome assembly GCA_007844125.1 of Sinonovacula constricta. Lineage (NCBI taxonomy): Eukaryota > Metazoa > Mollusca > Bivalvia > Cardiida > Solecurtidae > Sinonovacula > Sinonovacula constricta. Next base: position 11,153,583 of record CM017567.1, on the reverse strand, counting down.
CCTATTTTCCACGATGTATGCACTAGTTTGTTAGTATATATTTAGTTATGTCATTCGAAATTTCAACGTATTGATATGTTGTTAATTGTTTTACATTGAGTAAAATACTTACAAACAAGGGAAAAAATACCATCAAATTATTTGTTTATTGGCGATTTATTACGACAATAATATGTTTTCTCTGTGCTCAAAGTACATCTTTCCTGAGTACGGTGACTGAGAGAGTCCTGTATCGATTGCATTATAACGACATTCTTTAGAGACACCGCACCAATACACACAAAGATATTGTTAGGACTGTATACTAGAGACCTATTTGACATTGGCTATTGCCTTTACATCTATGCATCATAAGAAGAGGTGCGATAATAATCAAGGCTTTCCCCTTAAATTGCTACATTCTTTAAACATAACGTAGCTAGTAAATTGTTGTCGCTAGAAGAACGGACCAAGTAGGACAGCTACATGTGAGGTCGCGCTATACGAGACATTAGATGATTTGTTCACTGCAAATGTATGGTCATTAAATATTTGTGTAACGTATTGTAATTGTAAAAATCGGCATCATTTCTAAACTATATCTTTATGACTACCCGACTTACTAGTTAAAATAATAGAGAATAGATTATATTATTATTTGAGGTGATTTGTGCAGTTTATTGACGTTATTTGGACGGATCTTTGCTCATCTGAATGCGACGATTTATCATCATTCTGGTGTTAAAACTGAATTTAACGATTATTTCCCTGCGTTCTCTTATAAGGGGGTTTATTACATACATACGTCATGCTACAGAGTTCAAGTGGGGCTTAGATATTAATGTTGAGGCAGTATTTGTTATTTCTTAGACGAAAGGAACTGTTTTATTGTACAGTAGGGTTAGTATCGGTTTACTTTGATGCCAAATTGCTCAGATTAAGGGATGGACTGAATACTATTTCATATAAAAACATACATATGAATATTTCAGAATTCTGGGTTAGAACATTCTGGAAAAGATAAATTGTGTTTTAAAGACATATGCAATCTTTTATCGTCCTTAGGTTAGATAACAAGATATTTCAAAATCGAGCTCTGTTAAAACATTAAAGATTTAGGTTAAAGAATAAGACAGATAATTATTATATAAAATTACTGTTAACTCTTAACATCAGCTAACAGGTATTTCTCAGCATTTCTGCAGGAAGGTATGAGGATAAAAGGCTTAACAGTAACGGAGTATTCTGAGATAGAACAAGAAGGATTTGAGTAAGTAGATATAATTTTATCTAAGCATAACACGACTAGAGAAAACAAAAGTAAACGAAATCTTTTGTAGAAATAAGGAAAATAACGAAGGGCTGCTACAGTTGTTTGTTCGCTATTTAGTATTTAAGGAAATGCATGTACAATGTAATTACATTTGTAATTGCAATTAGATACTTTAAGTCACTGGCATATATAAACACATAAACAATAAATTACATGGTCAATAAAACCGTATAATCACATCCAACATTTATTATCATAGCTAAAGATGGTATCCGACAGTTTCCGTTTATCTTATACACATAACAACTCTTACCACATGTTCTGCATGTTCTGGTGGAGTTTGTGCATATTTGCTGCATAAGCTTAAACTTTAGATTAAGGCGTTTAATTACAGATTGTTAATATCATTAATGAATTATTACACATAGCGATTCTTGAAATATATCGCTTTAAACGTACATTTTTTAAAATAAGAACGATTGGAATTCAGCTTAAAGGAGCTATCGACGTCGGAACTGATTATCTGCATGATCATGTAAAGTGATGTCAGCAGTAAAGGTTTACGTGGTTGTCTTAGTTATATATAGCTAACTGTGCAACGTGAAATGTCTGTGTGCAAAGATAAGTGAGAATTTATGATTGATCACACAGATCTAGAGCATCAATAAACACCATTTGTTCAGGACCTTTACAGGTAACAATGACGTACATGGTTATTGGAGAAAAATGTTTAAGATGTGTTTAAAAATATTTTGGTGCACACAATGTCAGTTGAATCAATTAACATTCATAGTTGCGCATTAGTAAATATCTGGTAAACTGAAAGTGAAAAATACGTTTATGTAGTAAAATACCAATAGATAATAATTTAATATTCCTTTCACGTCCACTTCAATACCCTTAAATCAAACTTATAAATTAAAATATAATTTACATAAATATAAATGAAAATTGAACACGTTTCAATTTAAAGCGATATTTGCAAATTAATTGAAAGTAGAAAAAAGAACTTGTTTGCTTCCCACAATGATTATGGGTTACACCTTCAATCATGTACGTTCTCGGAATCCACTTTAACGGTAGTTGGTTGTTGTTGTAATGTCATCGGTTGGTACTTTAGAAATGAACGATACACATCTAATTGCCATATAGCGTAAAGTATCTGAATTGTTCAGGTCTATTTATTTTATAAGATGCGTTACATATAAGACGGTTTGTTTATTTTCTTTTTCTTTTTAAAATAAATAAAAGACATAATGCTTGTTTAATGCACATTGGATAATAATTGCCAAAAAGCCCTGCAAAGACAGACTATTCTACAGAAGTAAAAACATAGTTAGACATATCTGTGACGTGGTATACCACACCAAGTAACACAACATAATATAGTAATGGAAGATACTTAATTAAAAGCAATAAGTTGTTATAATGGTGTAAAGACTTGACGGAATACTTAACGACTGTAATGTCTTTCATCCATTACCCACCTAATTCACTTAATTACGAAAATATCTCAATGTCCTGTGAGAATTAGAAAATAAATTAACGGTGGAACCAGAACGAGATATATGTATGACATGCCCGTTAAAAAAAGAAATTCCAAGACGTAAAACAACAACATTTACAGAATTGGAACTGTCAGTCGGTAGAATTGCCATTTTGGATTATTAACCAGTTAGAGACGAGTTTCTTAAAGGAAATATAACGGGTCGATGCATGGTTATAGAAAAAAGCAGACACATTTTTGTCCAAAAAAAGTGTTTCATTCACCTTTGTTATCTATTTTATTGACACATTATTGACAAATTTGCTTTGACTGTATTTGAAAATTTTGAATATTCTTATGAAGATCTTTCAAAATATACCGTTATTGTAACATAACTTTTGACAATGATTAAATAAAAAGAGAATATGCAGCACCTACCCCGTGGAAACACCTAGGAATGAACAACTTTTCAATCAGTTGAAGTCATTTAGAAAAAATGACAAGGTCCTATAAGTATTGCAAAATATATTAAAATTTAAAACGGCACATTGCCAAAGTATTTACATGTACGTGCCACTCAAATTAACAACAATACTGACACATTATATGATATGGAAATAACTCCAGAGTGTCTTCCTATGCATATTACATTTCGATTAAGCGCAAATGACTGGGCAACAATTATAAAAGTTTGTCCAGATTTGTGCAGAGAATTTAAAGAACGATATAAATCATGCATTGTAATCGCGACAATCAATTCTAGATTCATTGTCCATTTGTTACAATTTACGCCATTCAGAGAACAACCTATCCGCCTATTTCTTTGACAAGTATTCATCATCTGATTACAATATCCTTAAAAATACCAAAATGCTGTATGACTTAATTAACACAAACAAAAGTAAAGCGGATCTTCATAATATTACATATTGATAATATAATATTACAATCGAAGACAACCAGAATGCTACCCTTGGAAATAGAGACATAATAAAACAGTACCCTTGAGCTGTCGATAAAAGATTTTAGTTTGTAAGACAGAAATACAACAAAGGAGAGGTCAATGGATAATATGTGAAGAAACATTATACAAACCGAATTAGCATGTGCGACATAGATTTTGCAAGTATGCATGATCAGACACTAAGTCATTAAGTTTGCTTACTCGTATGTCTCTTGTATAAGAACAATAGCACATGAGTTATTTTAAGACAACAGTTTCTACATTATACAACAATTACTGTTTGTTGTTTTACATTTAAAATCTTATTAGCTATTCCTGTCAAGTTGATGGTTTCTTAGGATTGTACAATAGTAGATAGCGACGTTTTCCCCCGTTATAAACTTTGCTCATGGTTGGTCAAATTTTGTTCCAAAAATAACCCTTTAATCAAAATGAGTACTTGATCCAAATATTACCTCACTTTCTCAGTAGTTTAAATGTGAACAGTATGCATAATAAAATTAAATCGTCTCTAGAGTTGTCAAATTAATTTAAATCGTAAAAATCTAAAACAGATAGCCAAACAAGCTTAACACCGGCTTACTACAAAACGGGAATACACTTGATTTGACAGAAATCCCAAAGTGTGGATCGTTTCTAGGTTTAATTGCAACCGCAGTAGACAATTGTATTGTTTTCTATAATAAATCTTTATTTAAAAAAAAATAATTTAAATAACTACATACTGTGCTTGCAATATAAATACGCACCTCAAAAATTAAAAAAAAAACCCAACAACAACAGGCATGACTTTTATGGTTCACAAAATGCTCTTAGTTACTAAATTATTGTACACAAAAAGATTCAGTTGGTGCTTGAATAACAGTTTGTTATAATAACAAATTATACTTTTTTTCACAGTACCATTTCTTACTCCCTTAAGATTTTGTTCAGCCGTGTGATGGGTGATAAAAAACCTAATTAATTAACGTTTCCACTCTAAGCACTGCTTCGCAACTGACGAAATTATAATTGCTACCAAGAACTGTACTTCAATTGCATTTTGAGATTTCTTTAAGAATGTTATTCCTCTCTTGCTGTTAAATATAGAATGCATTTAAGATTATTTACATATAATAAAACGTTAGACGTACATACTAACTCAACATATTAAACCGATTTTTGACACAACACCTTGTACAGTAGTATGCCGAATATTCTCACATACCTAAAGCGATTTAAAATATTGCTCAATAAAGTATACAACAGCACTAACAACACTAACAACGACAACAACAACGACGACGAACAGGACAACAACAAAGAAAATTCATAGATGCCCAAGGATATCGAGTTATTTAGTCTGTGTTAACCTTATGTGTGTTTCGAAAATATATTTTGCCAAACAAATGCCTTTAATGATTTTCTTCACTTCTTACATCCTAGAAGCAGTAACTTGCTGGCGCTTACATTATCAATTAAAACAATGACACGACCTTTGCATACGTAATGATAATTAAACATCTTTCTAATGCAACTCTCTCTTGCTGAACGTCATTGTACTTAATTCGCAGCACTCAAACTCTCTAATTAAATAAAGCGTGAACTGAATGTTAAACGACAGCAATTCTGCGCTAATTAACATTTGTAATTTCATCTGGAAATTTTCGTGTTATGTAAACAAGGAAAGTCGACAAATACGCGTCTGTTTTTTATGTGATAACTGGTATCGGATAATTGCTATTTACCAAATTGTCTAATATAATAAGAAACATTGATAAAGGTATCTTAATATTATTTAATTAGATAACTAGAGAAAAACAACAACACTGTGACTAAACTGTCGAAGTTTTGGTTAGGGAAATCATTGGTACATCGCATATTATAGTTGAATTGTTATTTTAATTAGTATACTGTTTTATAACCTTTTAAAAATTGTAGATTCGAAGTAAAATAAATGCAGATACTATTTTTACGTCTTTTGAAATGACGATTAACAATGTAGAAACTTTAAAACGAATGTTCTACTTAGAGTTATAAAACAATGTATAAGTTAAATAGTTTCTGCTACAGAATTTAATACCACTAGGTTATATGCATTTGCACTCATAATCCAAACAAACAAGCTAAAGCTAACTTTCGATTGAAAGCACCATCGATCGAAATGTCGTTCATTTTAAATTTGTCTTCGAACTCAGTTTTGGAGAAGGTCTGCCAAATGTCAGTTCGTATGAAACTAGAAGATTAATATCATCGTTTAGCCTTTTTTAACTCTTTATGTTTGCTCTACACATAAATTACTGTACTAAAAGATTGACAAAAACATCACATATAAAACCTTTATATTTAATTTTGTTTTTAGTATGTTGTTATTATACGAAAAACATTTACTGTCGTTCCAACTGTTTATATACACATTCCACATCGCCAGTGTCTATAATAAATCATGTTTAAGTTGTTTGACATTCATGAAAATCACACTTAACGATAGAGAATGACATATCCTTATTATCCAACTTAACGAAGAATACGCCATAGACAATGAAATAATTTTGTTTCACAGACTTCTGGAATAAAACTGGGGCACAGTTAACCAAATAATTATTATCAGCAATTCAGCTTATCTAGCCATTGAGTTGTAGCAATAATCTGGAGAGCGACGTCTATACCTGGAATGCTCACTAAAATTTGCACACGGGGAAAGTCTGTTTTGCGGACTTCCATAACCCAGTTTAAAATTCCACTTAAAATGCGTGAAGTCGGTTGATTTTATGAAACACTAATCTTTGTTTTTTATGTATATAACCCAAATACAAAATAGTTTGCATACAAAACAACTTTAAAGTAAACAATAAGATACTAAGAAAGAAAAGGCCTACTATGCTCCTGAAAAAATACTACCTAAAGAAAAAATGACTTGTGTATTTGCCGTAAATTTATGTTAGGCTTATGTAGAGGATAATCTTGTTAGGGCCCGTCATATTTCCATTACCTCGAATCTAGGACTTGTCTAATAGCGTTTCACATGTTTTCCTCTTTATCGTGCGACATTTTGCTTCATTATTGTAAAAATCAGCCTTGGATATATTAAATTTTTTCATCACATACCCTTTGAATAAAATGCGTTTGTCATGCATGAGTTACTATAAAGTGATAATGATTCGAGAATAATTTTACATGAGCACCGAGAACATAATACTAATGGTCTTGATCTTTTTACGCGCGCTATTCCTACAACAACATGGCGTCGCGAAAAGGAACTGGACAAATTATCACTATATCTAATGACGATTTGGTAACATGTTGGGAAAATGTAACCAAGAAAAGAAGAAAAAATGTAATCTCGATAGCAGTAAATGCTTTTCAAGATTATCTGTCGAAGAAAAGTTTGCGAACAGACTGAGGAAATGAACGCTATTGAATTGGATCGACATCTTTAAATGTTCAAGTTAAATAAGAAACGTAAATAGATCTTTGTATTAAAACGAACAATGAAAATGTAATCCAATAGGTTATGTGATATAACAAGCAAAGACTTAAGTTTCGGTAAATATATAGTTTTGCAGACCTGGATAATGTGATTTTGACATCAGAATGCGTCCTCGGTCAATATCACATTACCATGGCCATTAATATTATATATTGACGTCAACACCAGTCTTTATTTGTATAATATCTGACTTCAAAAACTAATTTTATTATACATATTTTTTGTGGCTAATACTACTTTCGAACACAGCTCTATAAAGCAAATCTGGACGATGAGCTAAACTGTAAGTATTTAGATATAACTTTTCTAATTAACTCATGTTAAAAATCATGTTATTATACATATACCACCTGATAGAAGTAAAATCGTTTAAAAACCTTCGTTAAAAATAAACTGCAATTTTACCTGGTGGACGAAATAGGTACTTTTATTTATAAAATAGATACATATTTAGAAAAATATTTGTATAATTAATTATCATTATATTTAGTTGCTTGTATTAAGGAAGTATATTTTTATTTGAATTTAAATGCAAACAAAACAATTCGTACTGAATGCAAAACAGCTATAACTTACAATGTTCACGTTTCATAATGTTTTTCCCTTCATAATTTGTATTTTAACATAGACGTTATGCCAGTCAACACCAACCGAACATAACACAATATGAATGAGGCAACTACCTATTAATATAAATGAACACAAACACAGACCCCAAAACATGTATTTTAAATATGATATATAAATATATATGATTTTTAATTTTTTTTTTTGCAAAGTGTATAATTAAAACAATAACTTACCAATTATATGCATATACATTTAAAAGGTTTAATATAGAATGCAACTATAAATCGAACCTCAATATAGGCTTCTGTAAGAAATGTTTAAAATTTTCCTGTTTTGAAATGTGGTTATTTAAACAAGGGACATAACTTAATTCTTATTAAATGGTATAATTTTCGGTTTTATATCATTTATTACAGACCGTTAGTTATCCTTTACTACAGCACAAATAGAGCGAAAGTTTGAAAAGCGTGGCGTGCAGTATCATTGTGAGGGTAAACAGCTTTACGCGAAATCGTGTTATGTCATTCATTAAAAACTAAATTAACTTTACAGAAACACATTGACGACACATTTACTAACGGCTGTAAGCTGAACAATTCACTAAAGAATAAACACTTTAGTCACACAATTATTTATGTTTGTTTAACATTTCAAGCGGAGAACAATAAAACGTATGAATGCAGTTAAGTAATAACGTTTACGTTTGATTATAAAATACTTTACATTGCAACGCCTAACTGCCATGACCAAAATGGTTAAACACATTTGACTAGTTTTCCAAAATGAAGATGCAACACTGTAAGTTTTCTATCGAGAACTATTGAATTAAGTAAAACGATCTTATGGCACTGATGATTTTAGTTGCTAGTTGCTTAAATAGAATGGATGAATGAAATACTTTAGTCGATAAATGTTAATAATATATTGAAACCCTCAAAACACTATGTCAATCAGAAAGTCCCGATAATTGAATGTCCATCCGGATTTGTTAACTTTAATTAGTTATTGGGTTATGGCTTATAAAGCAACTCTCACAACATGTTCTTGGTTTCTTTACCAGACAACAAAGACATGATTAGTTTGAACATACTGAATTGATCATGCACACTGCATAAGAAATGAATCCTTAAAACATAGTGTTATGGCTTTATTATTTCTCAAATACACTTTGACGCCTTTACTTTATTTAATAAGGTAATAAAAAATTCTTCGATGTTTTGGCATTCCCTGTCTAGACTTTGGAAAATGAGATTCAAATGATATTATTATTACCGTTATATGTGTTTTCCATTTCACAGTCTTGAAGTTAATGAATATAAAAGTTTTAGACAATGACTAACGTTCCACAGGCACTTGTAAGCTGATCATTTTACTGAATATATCTTAAACATATACCATACAAGAATGTATTAAGACTTTGCCACCATATCTAGCTTTTAAAGAACATGCACATATGATTGTTGCATACATGTCTCGTTGTTTATAGGTAATGTTAAAGTTTTTCATTGGTCAATAATGTCAGGGAATTTCTAAAATGATTGTAAGGTTATAGCTTTAAGTGAGGCATGGATTGTATAAATAAATATAGTTTGTTATAACCTTTTACCTAAGAGGTAATAATATTTCATTACAGACGGAAGTTGCTTCTCCGAGTAACGCATTTTATTGTTCATCCGTAAAACATATCTTGTCTTAAAAGGAACATCCTTCAAATGTGTATACTCCAATTTACTATAATTGCTGCTTATATGAGGGCTAGAAAATGTAAAATAATTGCGAATGAGTAATCCGAAATCGTTTTAAACAAACTACCAATAATATTACCTTTACAATTGTGAGCTGGTGCATCGCCTCAGAAGAGGTCACTTACATTTCTGTCATAAAAAAGACCCTACACTTAAAAATGAAAAGTGACCACTTAGCAGAAAATGAAGCATACCAAGCAGATAGATATGACATCACACCCTAAAAGATATTTATATTCTAATATGGCATAAACTAATGGAACTTCTAGAAAGAAACACAGTTATCATGTGTGTTTCAATGTGTTTGTGTGCAAATAAGGTACCTTGCTAGTTGCTGAAAATTACCGGACATATACACTTATCTGATAAGAGTTGTATTTCCTGGCATTTTCATAGTTTGGCTTTTATTGTTCTCAGGTAAACTAGTATTTTCAGAATCTTTCAATCTACAACTTTTTTGTAACAAAAAAACAAACAACTTTTGCTTTTTTATTTGACGTCTTTTTCCAAAGCAGTTTGTATATAACGAAGTTTCTGTATAATGTGGAAGTACATTATTATATACCGGAGCAACTATATTAAATTTCTTCAATTTTGATAGTCCTAATTGCACAAATACATGTCATTTATTTATACCGTCGCCGCATTCATAAGCGACCTTCTTAATGATTTTATTAAAAAAGGTATCCATTAACTTCAAACCTCTACACATCATTTCATCGCCTAGGACTTACAGCAAGATTGACTTTACTACGGTAAACTGCTATTTCAACGTTAAGACGACACACTAACTACCGAAGAACTAACTACTGTAAAATACAGAATATTAGATCTGAAATCGACGTTGTTTTATTTTTTGTAACATCAAAGATGTAATGAATATATGTTACAAATATCATTTCACATTAAATAATGGCGGTGTTTTCGATAACATAGCTGTGGGAGCTGTAATTTGCAGCATTAACAATATCATAAACAAAATTGAATCTATATTTACTGTACAATGTATTATATAATGTCGCCATTTCGTTTCAGAGAGTAAAATACTTGAATTTACTGACTGATAAATGCTTCAAGTCCAGTAAGAAGGACTTTCCAATTGGAAAAATGACAATAAAAGCATTTAAGTATAAATAACTTGAATTTTCAATTACATGCAGAATGTGATAACAGGTTAAGGTGTCTAAATGTGTTGGCTGCTCCGCAGCTAACATGTGGCATCTATGTTTAAATGATAACAATGAACATATTATAAATATAGATAACCTTCCTGTGTATGTAGTGCTACAATTGATAAAGTTTTCTAATAAGTGTTATTCTCCGACATGTGTAAACACTTGTATCTTGGCATGCCAGTAGGTATTATTTTGACGCATAGACAAGAAGTAGTCGTAAAGAAAAGAAGTATTTTGATGAAGAGCTTAGACGGAAGATTAAGGTCAGAGGATTTTATATTTCCTTTATTTCCTCTCGGCATGGCATAATACGGTTAAGTGGAATTGATTCTGTAGTAGTCAAAGTAATGGATACAGAAGGTGTACTAATACCTTCGTATATAAAACGGCATAATTTAGGCCAAATCATTTATAAAAATAGCTGGTATTATATTTACCTCCGAGAGTTGGTGTAAACATCGAAACCTTACAGGAAATATATTTTTGTAAAAATGCCCACATTCAAATTTTCGGCAAATGTCCCTTTTTAAGAGTTAAAAAAAATCAATGGCTCCCTTTACAGATTTGCAAAGGTCTTGGGCGCTGTCATATAAGAAAACCAAAAAACATAATTAATATCGTTCCCTTAGAAACACTTTACATGAAACAGTTACTCTCTGGTCCTACAAAATAACGTCAAAGAGAAAAGGTTGTGAAATCATCATGTAGAGAAAAGCTATTTCTAGCAAACAGAATTAAAGTTTATGCAAAAAGAGTCAATTAATACATTTCTATTTGCATGAATTAATCATTATTGAAACGAACTTAAGAACTTAAGAATTATGGATGCTGAAAATGCTTCTCCATAAAATTGTTTTTGTCGTAAATTAATGAGTTGATTTTGTTCATTGCAGACATTATATGTAAATCAACGCATGTTAGATAAGACAGTATAGCAGTAAAACACAACCGATCATATTCATAAGAAAATGACAATCAGGTAATATACATATGTAATGAATATGCAAATCGTTAAGTAATAGAATCCTTCTCATATCTGACAAGGAACCTTCTTATTTTATCTCTTCCAGGCATTTCGTTATAATAAAGTCTTTATTTGATCTTTTCTGATATTTTATGTACAATATATTTATCTCGAATAGGACAGTGTAACTGACAAACATTATTCATAGAGTTTATTATTAGACATACTATGAGAGGAGAGAAGACTATTAATACGTTATGAATAAGCAATTTTTGTCAGTTGTATTTACATATATGATACACCACCTGCATCGAACATAGCGTCGAGTTTAAATAAAAATGAACCTACACACTTGTTTTGATTATGTGAAACTTTTTTATAGACTTCGAATGTTTAAAGACTTAAATCCGTCAGTGGAACAATAAAATTGATTTCTGAATGAAACATTTCATCCACATTCGGCTTAGATTTTTTGTTAACCTCTGAACAAATAAATATATAAACTTGACTACGTTTATATATCTGATGAATCGTAGACTTTATTAAAAACGTGAGAAGAATGCGCTGAGTCCGTATTTGTACTTTTACATTGGTCTAAGGATTCTAACAAGCCTAAAGATTGTGCTTGTTTGTATGACCAAAATTGTATCAAAAATGACAAATGTACTTTTTGCAAAATGTGCGATGAATCCAATGCGCGTTCTTAAATTTGCGATAATCTAAAGTGCCAAGAGCCACATATGCGATAATTCAATTATGTAACTTGTTATTTTGAATGATATCAAATAATATATAAACTAGATACCAAACTCAGCAAGGTAAACCCTTTATGTTTGTCAAATATTGAAAGTTTCATACATATTCACTTAAACTATGATCTTGAACATGCTCTATGCTTAAAATGTCAGAGTTTACTTTGGTAATAGATTTTTAATCCTAACACAGGCAGGAAATGACTTCTAAATGTTATGAAGATAAATGACTTCTTGTCAGGTATTTGCTGTTACAAAAAATTGAATAATCTCGTCTAGAGCGTTATTATTGAGCTTACGTGTCAGCTAAACTTTATCTGATGGAATGCATCACTCGACAAAGATTTTTGTACAGGCTTATGTTTGTTAAAGTTGGTAAATTCCTCCATTACATAAAACTAATATCTAGACAGTGAGTTGCAAATACAAGTGCCAACAATTCTAATGTATTTACGCAAAACGCAAAACATGCAGAATAAAATTCAATCAAAGCAAATATGAGGAATGTGTCTTTACCTGGCACTGATATTCGTTTCATATTTGCAATATAGAAATATTGCAAGATCCTATGAGAATTAAAAAAGGTATGTACAAGGTATGTACAAAAGTGAAAGCTAAAGATAAACAATTATCTAAGAGAAATCATCACGGAAAGAGAAACAAAAACACATTTACGGCAATAAAATATAAAATGCGATCATTTTACAATAGTTTATATTAGTATTATGTGTTGAATGCATGTTGTTGAGATGCATGCACGTCGCATAAGAATGCAAACGCAGTTGGTTATTTATTCCGAAACATAGCGAATTTTTAAACGAAAGGTAAAGGGTGTATGAGGGGAATGAGATGATCATGAACTGCTAGTAATACTAATACGTGATTTAGGCCTTTATTGTAGTAAATCTATTAGCTTTTAAAAAATAATAAAATGTTAATTAGTAATAGAAAGTTAAAAATAATAGAATGAAAAAGTACTAAAGAGTTCTCGTTCTCAGAGGAGTTGGGTTGTTGTACCTGGAATTTCGTGTCACTTGACGGTCGTTACGGATGCTCCTTAATTATATTAACAAATAATAAAATAGAGTGCATTGTAGTCGCATAGAAATGTTATAATGTTCACTTAGGTTTTACTATCCAGCACGGGCAATGAAAAGACGTATCTACTAGCTAATATAAAAACCCCCATCTAGATCGGTCCTTAATACTATTTACACCAATTATCTTAAATCGTTCATGCATATTTATACAATTAAGAACATGTTAAATTTGTTAATAGTAGTATATGGTCTGTACAATTAACGCGATGTCAAGAAGTTTTATGACGACAATGTATGACTCATTATTTTTCTATACAAATTAACATAATTTTTACTTCATTGTCCAACTGTCATTGTAAGTGTTTTGTACGTGTAACAGAATATTAATGCGCCATACAGAAAGCCAAATCTAAACTCAAAATGGCGAAAATGTATTTCTTGAAGTAAGAATCACTTGTGAATTAATAATAGTGTATATAAAATATACTTTTGTCTAGAAGAAAAGTATCAGGTTAAATTAGTGAAAAATGGCATGTAGCTGGGAAAATTACACTGGTATGAACTACTTTAAATATACCCACTGTTCACTGACCCCATTTCCATCCAAGTAGCCATGTGAGTGAATAAAGTATATTATTGTCACACGACTACACTTTGGCCAATGTTTGCATCAGCGAATTAACAATGCAGAGACAATTCTTTACTTATTTGCATGTTTTCTTATACATAAGAACAAGAATGGCGAACATGTTACTTTCAAACAAACATCGCTTGATCTAACATTGCTACGCACAAAGTGTTGTTTAAACTCTCGATGATTAAATACCTCCAAATTTTAAATTGTTCATATCTTATAAACATTTTGCTTATAAATGGTTTTGTTTGTTTCGTTGGAAACAGATGAAAACATAACCTGTCATTTAGGAGTTTTTTTTCTTTCTAAAGTGAAGGTGTGAATTTAGAACTTGAATTGTTTAATAAATATGGAATAAGGTATGAACAGGCGATTTAATAAATGGAAAATCTTAGAATTTTCGAAAAAAAAAACACTTCAATTTCTGAAGTAAAATGAAAGTTTATTATTTTTTCTGGTCTAAGTTGTAACTAATCAGCAAAAGTGCATTTAACAGGTGCTTAAGAGACTTTTCTGTATGCATCCATTCGTGTTCAATTAAATAAACAATTTCTCTTAGACTCATTACTTCCTTCCATTTGTTGTAAATCAATGTAACTGAACGAACCTTCGAAATTGTCGAACCAAATAAAAGTAAATGAAGGTCACCAATTGTTCTACATGTGCAATGGACATATAGTAAACACTGAATTATTTTTTCGTTATGTCATCTTAAAAAGCAAAGGTTGTTTCTATCTAGCAAACCACTTTATCTAGAATAATGTTGCATTAAAGTAATTTAAAACGATGGGAAAAAGTTATAATTTTCAATGAATTGGAGAAGACATATGTTTTGTGCTCTGTTTAGCCACTTAATACATGACAATAAAGTTTGTCGTGTTGATCAATCCACCAATTCAAAATTAAATAACAATCATAGTCTAATGAACGTCTGGTAACTAATGGCAATTCGTAAAGTTTATAAGTATAAAATGCGAATAGACACCAAGTCCTTCCGAATATAACATGTTAATTAGGCATTTATAATTTATTGTGTCAAAAATTAATAACCAGACCGTGTGCGTTTCTTACCAAAGCGTGATAGGGGTCACCTATTGACATTACACTAATTGTTTAAAATAAACTCATTAGAATAACCACCTTTATAAAGTACATGCTTATGTGACATTAACAGAATGATTAACATAATTATTTAATTATATTTATCTACTTGAAGAAATTTATTAGGAAATGTTGAAAGCTGATTGTTATCAACATTTGCCTTTCCAAGTCAGCTGAAACAAGAAATTGACGTACAAACATTTCTAATCTCCAAAAGTTTCACCGTCAATATTGCAGTGGCTTTCTGTGACTCTTATTGCGAGAGTTGTAAGCGATTTAACTCTACTATCACATACTATCATCGCCTCCACTGAAAACGTATGCAAAGTCTTTTGCAAGGAAATTCAGTACTTAAAAAGTTAGTCAAACTATATGATCAATAGTTCCGACACTAAATTCTTACCATGCACTTTAAGTAAATGTGCTGTTTTCTTTTTTTCTTTTCATGGGTTATTTATGATCAGGCATGGACTAGTAAATTGTTCGTTTTAGTCTCAGCATAACAATGTGAACAATTATTTACTTATCTCTAACTAACTACTTTTGGGCAACCATTACTTTTTACTTTTTGAAATATGAAAACAATGTGTGCAAAAAGCGCAATTTTGTCTCCAATCCATGACAAAACATCATAGCCAAGCTTTCTTACACCCAACAAATAAATTCAACGAATGAATTCGCAATGACAAAAAAATTTTTAACATGGCTATACCCATCGTGCAAGTCACTGAGTAAAACATTTCACTCTCTGCGCACATTTTTATCAAATGGATAATAAGCCCCACTTAGTAAACTTAAGTCTTTACTTTTTGATTAGCTGGTCTAAATATTATTGACAGGGAGGGTTTATAATTATTTTTTCTGGTAAGCCCAATAGAAAAAAAAACCCTTAAATATATGTAGACCCTCGATTGGAATTTAGCATTTGCAGCGCACTTCGTATATAAGCTTTGAACAAATAGTGTAACATTTTATATCAAATTGAGTCAATACGTATGATAAACCGAGAATTCATTATTAATTTTCATTAGTTGAAATATGTCCATGCAATCGTTCAACAAGAAAATAAGAGACAACTAACAACAACAGCATGTATCGGGAGTTAAAACAGATAGAAATACTTTTTACATACAAAACAACTCTAGTAATTATCTATCAACATATGCACAATATGCACAGGAGATTAACGCCTCAACAACCTTACAGTTTCAAGCGAGAGAATAGTGTGAAATAGAACTGTCCAAGCGATGATTGCATTTATATTAGTTATTTGAAACATACATGGGTTCAGATATAGGAAAGAAATGTAACCATGAAGCATTAGAAAATCCGACAGGCAATAAATACAATAACTAAAATATAGTAAAAACATGGTCAAGAAATAACAGTTTAACAAGTAATTGGATATTATCAATGTATTGTTTGGGGTTATTACGATACATATTACAGGTCTAAATTATACATGCTTATTTTATATATTTTTTACCAAATCACTCTATATAAGTTGAAAAATAAAAAAGAACGATAGATAGTATTACTCAATGATTTTCTGAGAATTTAGGAATCGGTTCACTGGCGTTGTTATTTTATTATTTGAACTTCTAAATTAGACGGCTGAACACTTCATATTCTAATTCTGAAACAGTTGTTAACACTTGTACAGCTTCGCCTTCATCTTAGGCTTCATAGCATTTATTGCTTTACGAACCACCGCATACAACAATAAAACAGCGAAAGTGGTTAGGAATGTTAATTTTAAGCACTATTATATTATTGTTATAGTCTAAACACGAACACGGGACCACAAAGAGAGCTTTGTTTGAACTTATGAAATATGGGTTTTGCGCAGCAAGCAAGGCAAACCGATATATCACAATCAAGCTACAACAATTAATATCACAAAGAATGTGCTGTGTGTATATAGGTTTAATCTGAATATAAAGTTTAACTTACAATATATAACTTTTCTAATTACTGGCATTTACCAACACTAAATATATAGTACTGTGTAAAAAATGTATTTGTAGTACCGAGGTATATGCACAATGAAATGCTTAAAAAATTACCCAAGAAAATAGTTAAAAGAACAAAATAAACAAAATACTTTTTCTTTCTGTAGTTAAATTGAAATTACGCCTAGTGATGATTTGAAGTATAGCCTGTAATTAGAGGTAATGTGCTACAGCTAATTAGAAGATTCTATGATTTAACGAGAAATATAAAATACGGGCATGTGTTACATATAATGTTAACCGGACGTTTTAAAGGAGGTACATGTATATCCGACAATCGGACGGAAACGTGTCACTTACGACAGGAAGACACGATTCCTAGTTTTGTCTAGGAGTTTCGTTAAATGTTTAATCATGAATCTGAAGGAAAAGACGCAATGGTTTGCAAAGACCAACGACAGAAGCATTGAATTGAATCAAAAAAATTATAACTGAAAGACGACATACGCTGCTAGTGGTGTTAATTAAACGTATAAATAATTATATAACAATGTTAAAAGAATAAACATCAACTTTCTCCTATAATGAATTATCTGTTTCGTATAATTGTCATCCGTTTTATTTCGTAATTAAAATTGGAAGTACTAACTTAATTGGGTGTTAATATCCACATTTCTCTTGAAACGAACTTTAACCCTATTTTACAAAGATGTATGCACTAGTTTGTTAGTATATATTTAGTTTTGTCATTCGAAATTTCAACGTATTGACATGTTGTTAAGTGTTTTACATTGAGTAAAATACTTGCAAACAAGGGAAAAAATTCCCATCAAATTATTTGTTTATTGGCAATTTGTTACGACAATAATGTTTTCTCTGTGCTCAAAGTACAACTTTTCCCGAGTACGGTGACTGAGGGAGTCCTGTATCGATTGAATTATAATGACATTCTTAAAAGACACCGCACCAATACACACAAACAGATGTTTAGGACTGCATACTAGAGACCTATTTGACATTGACTATTGCCTTTACATGTATGCATTATAAGAAGAGGTGCGACAATAATCAAGGCTTTCCCTTTATATTGCTACATACTTTAAACATAACGTAGCGAGTAAATGGTTGTCGCTAGAAGAACGGACCAAGTAGGACAGCTACATGTGAGGTCGCGCTATACGAGTCATTAGATGATTTGTTCACCGCAAGTGTATGGTCATTAAATATTTGTGTAACGTATTGAGCTTTTAATAGCAGCAATTGTAAAAATCGGCATCATTTCTAAACTATATCTTTATGACTACCCGACTTACTAGTTAAAATAATAGAGAATAGATTATATTATTATTTGAGGTGCTTTGTGAAGTATATCGACATTATTTGCACGGATCTTTGCTCATCTGAATGCAAAGATTTAGCATCATTCCGGAGTTAAAACTAAATTTAACGATTATTTCCCTGCGTTCTCTTATAAGGGGTTTTATTACATACATACGACATGCTACAGAGTTCAAATGGGGCTTAGATATTAATGTTGAGGCAGTATTTGTTATTTCTTAGACGAAAGGAAATGTTTTATTGTACAATAAGGTTAGTATCGGTTTACTCTGATGCCAAATTGCTCAGATTGAGGGATGGACTGAATACTATTTGATATCAAAACATACATATGAATGTTTCAGAATTCTGGGTAAGAACATTCTGGAAAAGATAAATTGTGTTTTAAAGACATATGCAATCTTTTACCGTCCTTAGGTTAGATAACAAGATATTTCAAAATCGAGCTCAGTTTAAACATTAATGGATAAAAGAATAAGACAGATAATTATTATATAAAATTACTGTTACCTCTTAACATCTTTTATTAAAACATAAATCGACTAGAGAAAACAATAGTAACCGAAATCCTTTGTAGAAATGATAAAAATAACGAAGGGCTGCTACAGTTATGTTTGTTCGCTATTTGGTATTTAAGGAAATGCATGTACAATGTAAATACATTTGTAATTGCAATTAAATACTTTAAGTCACTGGCATATATTAACACATAACAAATATATCGCTTTAAACGTACATTTTTTAAAATAAGAACGATGGGATTTCAGCTAAAAGGAGCTATCGACGTCGAAACCGATTTTCTGCATGATCATGTAAAGTGATGTCAGCAGTAAAGGTTTACGTGGTTGTCTTAGTTATATATAGCTCACTGTGCAACGTGAAATGCCTGTTTGCAATGACGAGTGAGAATTTATGATTGATCACACAGATCTAGAGCATCAATAAACACCATTTGTTCAGGACCTTTACAGGTAACAATGACGTACATGGTTATTGGAGAAAAATGTTTAAGATGTGTTTAACAATATTTTGGTGCACACAATGTCAGTTATATCAATTAAAATTCATAGTTGCGCATAAGTAACTATCTTGTAAACTGAAAGTGAAAAATACGTTTATGTAGTAAAATACCAATAGATAATAATTTAATATTCCTTAAACGTCCACTTCAATACCCTTAAATTAAATCTTAAATCAAATTTATAAATTAAAATATAATTTACATAAATATAAATGAAAATTGAACACGTTTCAATTTAAAGCGATATTTGCAAATTAATTGAAAGTAGAAAAAAGAACTTGTTTGCTTCCCACAATGATTATGAGTTACACCTTCAATCATGTACGTTCTCGGAATCTACTTAAACGGTAGTTGGTTGTTGTTGCAATGTCATCGGTTGGTACTTTAGAAATGAACGATACACATCTAATTGCCATATAGCGTAAAGCATCTGAATTGTTCAGGTCTATTTATTTTATAAGATGCGTTACATATCAGATAGCTTACTTTTAAGGCTGAGTAATTTGAGAATATGTTTTTGTCATATTGAAAATGTCTTCAAAGTAAATGCTTTTCATCAGACTTTTTTTTCTTTTTAAAATAAATTAAAGGCATAATGCGTGTTTAATGCACATTGGATAATAATTGCCAAAAAGCCTAGCAAAGACCTATTATTCTACAGAAGTAAAAACATAGTTAGACATATCTGTGACGTGGTATACCACACCAAGTAACACAACATAATATAGTAATGGAAGATACTTAATTAAAAGCAATAAGTTGTTATAATGGTGTAAAGACTTAAAGGAATACTTAATGACTGTAATGTCTTCCATCCATTACCCACCTAATTCACTTAATTACGAAAATATCTCAATGTCCTGTGAGAATTAGAAAATAAATTTACGGTGGAACCAGAACGAGATATATGTATGACATTCCCGTTAAATAAGAAGGAAATTCCAAGACGTAAAACAACAACATTTACAGAATTGGAACTTTCAGTCGGTAGAATTGCCATTTTGGATTCTTAACCAGTTAGAGACGAGTTTCTGAAAGGAAATATAATGGGTCGATGCATGATTATAGAAAATAAAGCAGACACATTTTCGACCAAAATAAGTGTTTCATTCACCTTTGTTATCTATTTTAAGTGATAAATACACATCAGTCAAATTTACAAATTTACTTTGTATTTGAAATTATTGAATATTCTGATGAAAACTCTCATTATATACCTTTATTGTAACATAATTTTTGACAATGATTTAATAAAAAGAGAATATGTAGCACCTACCCCGTGGAAACACCGTGGAATGAACAACTTTTCAAACAGTTGCAATCATTTAGAAAAAATGACAAGGTCCTATAAGTATTGCAAAATATATTAAAATTTAAAACGGCATATTGCAAAGGTATTTACATGTACGTGCCACTCAAATTTACAACAATACTGAGACATTATATGATATGGAAAGAACTCCAGTGTTTCTTCCTATGCATATTAAATTTCGATTAAGCGCAAATGACTGGGCAACAATTATAAAAGTTTGTCCAGATTTATGCAGAGAATTGAAAGAACGATATAAATCATGAATTGTAATTGCGTCAATCAATTCTAGATTCATTGTCCATTTATTACAATTTACGCCATTCAAAGAACAACCTTTCCGCCTTTTTCTTTGACAAGTATTCAACATCTGATTACAATATCCTTAAAAATACCAAAACGCTTAAGTAACTGTATTACTTAATTAACACACAAATAAAACTAAAGCGGATCATCATAATATTACATATTGATAATATAATATTACTACCCTTGGAAATAGAGGCACAATAAAACAGTACCCTTGAGATGTCGATAAAAGATTTTAGTTTTTGAGACAGAAATACAACAAAGGTGAGGTCAATGGATAATATGTGAAGAAACATTATACAAACCGAATTAGCATGTGCGACATAGATTTTTAAAGTATGCATAATCAGACAATAAGTCATTAAGTTTGCATACTCGTAAGTCTCTTATATAAGAACAATAGCACATGAGTTATTTTAAGACAAAAGTTTCTACATTATACAACAATTACTGTTTGTTCTTTTACATTTAAAATCTTATTAGCTATTGCTGTCAAGATGATGGTTTCTTAGGAGTGTACAATAGTGATTAGCGACGTTTTTCCCCGTCATAAACTTTGCTCATGGTTGGTCAAATTTTGTTCCAAAAATAACCCTTTAATCAAAATGAGTACTTGATCCAAATATTACCTCACTTTCTCAGTAGTTTAAATGTGAACAGTATGCATAATAAAATTAAATCGTCTCTAGAGTTGTCAAATTAATTTAAATCGTAAAAATCTAAAACAGATAGCCAAACAAGCTTAACACCGGCTTACTACAAAACGGGAGGGAATACACTTGATTTGACAGAAATCCCAAAGTGTGGATCATTTCTAGGTTTAATTGCAACCGCAGTAGACAATTGTATTGTTTTCTATAATAAATCTTTATTTTTAAAAAAATAATTTAAATAACTACATACTGTGCTTGCAATATAAATACGCACCTCAAAAATTAAAAAAAACCCCAACAACAACAGGCATGACTTTTATGGTTCACAAAATGCTCTTAGTTACTAAATTATTGTACACAAAAAGATTCAGTTGGTGCTTGAATAACAGTTTGTTATAATAACAAATTATACTTTTTCACAGTACCATTTCTTACTCCCTTAAGATTTTGTTCAGCCGTGTGATGGGTGATAAAAAACCTAATTAATTAACGTTTCCACTCTAAGCACTGCTTCGCAACTAACGAAATTATAATTGCTACCAAGAACTGTACTTCAATTGCATTTTGAGATTTCTTTAAGAATGTTATTCCTCTCTTGCTGTTAAATATAGAATGCACTTAAGATTATTTACATATAATAAAACGTTAGACGTACATACTAACTCAACATATTAAACCGATTTTTGACACAACACCTTGTACAGTAATATGCCGAATATTCTCACATACCTAAAGCGATTTAAAATATTGCTCAATAAAGTATACAACAGCACTAACAACACTAACAACGACAACAACAACGACGACGAACCTTATGTGTGTTTCGAAAATATATTTTGTCAAACAAATGCCTTTAATGATTTTCTTCACTTCTTACATCCTAGAAGCAGTAACTTGCTGACGCTTACATTATCAATTAAAACAATGACACGACCTTTGCATACGTTATGATAATTAAACATCTTTCTAATGCAACTCTCTCTTGCTTAACGTCATTGTACTTAATTCGCAGCACTCAAGAGCTCTAATTAAATAAAACTTGAACTGAATGTTAAACGACAGCAATTCTGCGCTAATTAACATTTGTAATTTCATTTGGAAATTTTCGTGTTATGTAAACAAGGAAAGTCGACAAATACGCGTCTGTTTTTTATGTGATAACTGGTATCGGATAATTGCTATCTACCAAATTGTCTAATATAATAAGAAACATTGATAAAGGTATATTAATATTATTTAATTAGATAACTAGAGAAAAAACACTGTGACTAAGCTGTCGATGTTTTGGTTAGGGAAATCATTGGTACATTGCATATTTTAGTTGAATTGTTATTTTAATTAGTACACTGAATACATGTACTGTTTTATAACTTTTTTAAAAAGTGTAGGTTCGAAGATAGTAAAATAAATGCAGATACTATTTTTACGTCTTTTGAAATGACGATGTACAATGTAGAAACTTTAAAACGAATGTTCTACTTAGAGTTATAAAACAGCGTATAAGTTACATAGTTTCTGCTACAGAATTTAATACCACTATGTTATAAGCATTTGCACTCATAATCCAACAAAACAAGCTAAAGCTAACTTTCGATTGAAAGCACCATCGATCGAAATGTCGTTCACTTTAAAGTTGTCTTTGAACTCAGTTTTGGAGAAGGTCTGCCAAATGTCAGTTCGTATGAAACAAGGAGATTATTATCATCGTTTAGACTTTTTTTTAACTCTTTATGTTTGCTCTCTACATAAATTACTGTACTAAAAGATTGACAAAAACATCACATATAAAAACTTTGTTTTTAGTTTGTTGTTATTATACGAATAGCATTTACTGTCGTTCCAACTGTTTATACATGTATACACATTGCACATCGCCAGTGCCTATAATAAATCATGTTTAAGTTTGACATTCATGAAAATCCCACTTAACGATAGAGAATGACATATCCTTATTATCCAACTTAACGAAGAATACGCCATAGACAATAAAATAATTTGTTTCACAGACTATTGAAATAAAGCTGGGACACAGTTAACCAAATAATTATTATCAGCAATTCAGCTTATCTAGCCATTGAGTTGTAGCAATAATCTTGAGAGCGACGCCTATATCTGGAATGCTCACTAAAATTTGCACGCGTGGAAAGTCTGTTTTGCGGACTTCCATAACCCAGTTTAAAATTCCGCTTAAAATTCGTAAAGTCGGTTGATTTTATGAAACACTAAACTTTGTTCTTTATGTATATAACCCAAATACAAAGATGTTTACATGCAAAACAACTTTAAAGTAAACAATAAGATACTAAGAAAGAAAAGGCATACTATGTTCCTGAAAAAAACTACCTAAACAAAAATGACTTGTGTAGTTTAAGACTCATGCACACGTGCATTTCCTGCATGTACACTTTAGTTTTAATCTTAATAATTTTGGCATTTTTTTCATCGAAATATGTAAGATCTTGGAAAACCTATCAAATGGTGTCGGATTTTTTTTACATTTTGTTATTGTTTTGAACTATTCTATGGTCTCAGGATTATAAAATATACAAAAGTTTTCGGGTGAATTATAGTTACTGAAAACTTTCAAATAAAAGCCTTAATTTTTCAAATATGTCTTTGTTGCTTGTTCCCATATTGCTTTTACCTGTTTACTTGTTCCATTTTTGACATTTTTTCATGTTTTACAGAAGGCGCAGAGTTTGAAATTTATGCACTAATCAGATTAACAATTGCAGCCTTTGTGATTTTATTGCCACAATGGTCGTAGGCTGTTTATCAAGTTATCGTAGTAATTTACGAACCAATCACGTGCAAGCAAATTTAATATCGCTGGAGAATCCAATCTGGGATATTCTGAGATAACCTCTTCCACAGGTAGCCGACTGATCAAGATCAACATTATTTGTTTATGACCAATCAATGCATGCTTAACAAGCTAAGAGAAAAGTAAATGTTACCGAAGAAATTGTATTACCTAACTGATTTAAAGTAAATATTATTCTCACATACAAAAAATAACAACAATCGTGATATTGGAGTTAAAAAGGTATCCGGCAAGGTGGACCAATTTTTGTCTCAAATAAATCATTCTTACTTGAAAATGTCATATAAAATGCTGTCCATTGATGCCCTAGATCTGTGTGAGCAGTAAAGCATAAATCCACCCTCGTCATGACAAAGAGGTATTTCTTTTCAGAGCTAAGCTGCTGAGTTAGCTTCTTTTAAACTTAGAAAACACGTGACAAGTTACTTTTGATATCACTTTATATCGTCATCAGGTTAGCCCGATTTGACGTCGATATCTACTTTAAGCAAAGACAACTATCGTGTTTATTAATAGACTTGACGGGAATAAACATTTAGAGTGGTTATTTGCGATCTGTATTGTCATTGTGGCAAAAATAAAAATAAAAAATACCAGGAAAATACATAACAAAAACTTACCACAAATGGATGAACATGTAGGGTACACTGAATCTCTAATTTGTACATGTGTTCGAAGACAGATAACAGCAGTATTAGGTCAACCTAAACTATCAATCTAAAATGATTTAGTCAGTTATATTTATCTGCTAAGTATATTTCCCCTGAGAGCACTTCGCAATAGTGTAACGATTGGCTGTAAATTCGAAGCACTGTACCCCTCTCACAATGCGACTCCTTATAAGAATGCTTAATGCCAGTAATATGTCACATCTATTAACCCCTTAAGTGGTTTAATGACGTTATATTGCTTTATACAACAAGCAATAAATACACACAGAACAGCTTAAAAGCTAAAAAGGTTTTAATATGGTAAAAAACAATTCTGTTTTAATTGACATTTGCGACATCATTTATCGAATAAAAAGTTAATGTATTTGATAATTTTGTTTGCATGCTTTTCAAAAGCTGAGATAATCCTTACGCCATATTTACTTGGGAATATATATAACGAATTGCGTGTTATGAAATGCATTTTGCAGTTAACATGTTCTTTCACTTCAGCTGCTGAAAAACGGAATGTTTAATTGGAACCCTTAAGAGAAAACACCTGCATTCATTTTTACATTTATATCATATTGTTTCAAACATGCCATCCTCAATCGATAAATAAAGGGTAATTTTTATGTTTCGCAAAAGGAAATTTTCACCAGAAACATGTTTATTCTGCGATCTAATCTGCAGATATGATGTAAAATGTTCTTAAATCATAGTTAAAACATTTTTCTTCTCCTTTATTGTTAAATGTTTACTTCATCTTATTTGTTAATTTTTCAAAATGTTACGCTCTTTGTCTCACATAAAAACATTGAGTCCAAACCATTTGCAATATATACTACATAAAATCATTATATGAAACACATTTTCAGTAACCTTCCACGGTCTCAGTCATAGGCTTTTGCCCATCAATTCTTTACAGTCGTAGCAGTTTATTTTTTAATTTATATTTTGAACTTGTTAACCTGTTGATTATAATACATATAAACATTTCAAAACGTTAGTTTAATTGTGGGACTATCGGACCAATATTATTCAATTTAAACAAATACAGTTAAACGATATCGGGCGTAATGCTTGTATCAATAAACTGTTTTTTTCATATCTATGCTAAAAGTAAGCACACAGATGCGATGTTGTTATTCGTTGTTATCAACAGGCAAATTGATTTTTCAGACAATTAAAACACGGGACTGCCGTGTACAAATATAGCATTTCATTTCATAACCTAGTTAAGACTGTCGTTCCTATTATTTCAATTTATATTCCTTGTTAGCATGCCTTAGAGCCAGAAAATATAATATGTCACTGACACATGCCGATTATTTGTCAATTATCTATATGATGCATTACAATGCAAAGAGATGAGGATTGCAAATATAGGCTTTAAGTTTTGAAGGCTGGAAAAAAAGACCTTAACAAAAATTAATTTAAATCACTTTCTTGTAGAAATATTTGAAATGATATAATTATATGTAAACTATGTCTAGAAGTAATTTGTATAATCGATTTTATAATTTAATTTCAAAATAAAGGCTTCGAAGTAGACAAAGATCACTAAAACACTTACATCTTTCGTTTTCAAACTGGCCAATGTTTCTTACTACGTCGACATATTAAGTTAGAGGTTGCAGTATTGGGACATATTCTCTGGAAGCAAAATATAGGCATCCTATTGAAATAAATTATGTCATATACTTAGTTGAAAAATATACGCTCTTTTCAGTAAATGCGTTTACCCACGGATTGTTTCGTACCGTACATAGTCAATGAGTTTTATAGGTCTTTACCTCATGATTTAATTAAGACCAAATTGATTGCTCTTATTGAGAAAACATTTGCTCGAGAGCAACGTCTATATATTGCATGTCATGAAAGTAATGCTTTTTTTACCAACACATTCTTAGAAAAGTTTACTATGTGGACTTGCACGGATGTTTGTGAAGCTTTACGTTTTCTATTAGACAATATTTACATAAAATGCGGCGACACTTTATTTAGACAAGTAATTGGTATCCCTATGGGAACCAACTGTGCACCATTAATTGCAGATTTGTTTTTATACTGCTTTGAACGTGATTTCATGTTAACTTTATCCCCTTCAAACCAAAGCCACATTATAGAGGCTTTCAATTTAACGTCACGCTATCTTAACGATATTCTAACTATAGATAATCCTTTCTTTTCTCAAATGATCCATCTGATTTACCCTCCAGAACTTACCCTTAATAAAGCAAATAACTGACATTTAAATGCAGCATTTCTAGACATTGAGATCAATATTTCCAATGACAACGTCTCTACTAAAATCTATGACAAGAGAGATGATTTCAACTTTAGTATTGTGAATTATCCATACCTTGATGGTGATTCACCTCGTGCTACCTCCTATGGTATTTACATATCACAACTTACAAGGTTTGCACGAGTTTGTACTAAAGTAGAAGATTTCAATGCTAGAAACCTGTTTATTTCTTCTAAACTGTTACAGCAAGGCTTTCGTTTTCATAAATTAAGAAAGGCGTTTTCAAAATTCTTTCACCGCAATGATTTTATTGCTTCTAAGTATAATAGCAGTATGAAAACACTTATGCAGAAAGGCATAAGCCATCTTGCATTTTATGGAAATGTTTTATACAAGTTAAAGAAGATCAAGGGTCTCAATAACTTTTCTGACCACTTTACAAAACTTATCAGAAAATGTATTGCAGACGGTTACAACCCGGGAATACTTCGATGTACTGCATTGCTTGCAATTGACCCTTTTACAGTCAAGAACTTGCATTGCTTTTAAATTACACGATGACCGGACAGGTCGTTGAGACTATATGAAAACAGTGACTTAAAGCCATAATTGGACAGTCACTGTTGGATTTCTTGTCTCTTCATCTCTCCAGTCGTGCCCTATATAGGTGGGACAACTTGAGCAGTCTCCATACCCTTTACGTGAGATTGCACAGTAGGTATAACATCGGGATTTTTTTTAATCTTTATCATATATAATATGTCAACTGCGGATAAATCCTCGGCGTTTATAATATGTTTTTTAAACGATTAACTCTAAACAATACTACGTTTTATTTTGTTGATTTTCTAAAATTCTATTGTTTCTTCCATATTGTTTACAATTCACTTTTGACACTTTTGGCATATGACGTCATGGCATTTATGACGTCGTCATATGGTTCTTATAATATATCAGCGCTTGTACTGCTTTATTTTATTTTAAACTACTCTCTCATTTGGAATTTTTTGGTTGCCGAGGCTTTTATCTACTGTAAATACTGTACATATGTTCATTATATCTGTTTTAACTCCCGATGCAGGTGCTTATTGTTAGTTGTGTCACTTTGACGGGATACTTTTATTTACACTGTTTGTTTGATAGAAAAACCGTCAGGAAGTGCGAGGTTGGAGCGCTCCACAAACCAGGTTTAAGCACCCCAGTTGGCCATTTTGCCGACTGACCGTTCCAAGGCGGTAACTGATGGTTTTTCTTTTTGTGTGTTATGTCTCGTCGAAGCATTGCACCATATACCAAAATTTGAAAAGGCACAAGACAAAGATATTCACATGCAATCCAAATAATCCAAATATAAAAGTAAGAACAAAGTTGTGATGAGTAAAATTAAAAAAGAGCAAACCGCAAAGGTAACACATTGAAACGGTCAGTGGGCAATAGGGACCGACTAGCTATCTGAATATAATTCTGCATTGGCCTAGTGTTTGGGGCTGTCTTTTCTAATATGCTGGGTGGAGACAGAATTGAAAAACATAACTTCTAAAAGCACATACCAATTCTTTCTTTCAAACTTGTCTGTAAAAGCGTAAATTAAAAATACATAACAAGTATTACATTAAACAAATGTGTACCTGATATGTGTTTTGCGTGAGAAGACATTGGATTTTCCCATTTGAAACACATTTTATATCGTAATTGGTAAGGGGGATCTCAGACGCAATCAGGTATAGTCTGATCACTTTTGTGTTTCTCAGTTAAATGTTAGATGACACGACATTTATGTTACATGGAAGGATATTTTAATTCTTCGTTGTCAAATACATGCAAGTGCACGCTATAACCTTTACGGTGCGTATTGTTTGTTGGGTTTATCGTCCCACCAACAGTATTTCAGTAATCTGGAGACGGTTGAAAAAAATATAATAACAAAGTTATGATTTCTTTATTTATTTGTCCCTATATTATTTCCTTTGCTAGATCCTTGACTGCAAACCTAAAACTTTTCGACCTCAAAATTATGCATTTTTACAGAAAGAAATACACATGTTGTTGTTTTAGAGTCAGCCTAAAAAGTAGTAAGAAAATGTATTTATTATAATGGTATTGCATCTTATTAAGTAGTCGACATACATATTGTTTCAACTTATTAAATGTCTATTTTGAGCGTTGTCAAATGACAGCAATAACAATTAGCTCTAGTGATGAAGGCTAAATAGCTGCGATAGCCACAATGAGTTGGCAAACAATGAAGCATGGAAACCCATACTTTATATATAAAATATATCTATTTATAATTCCCGCGAAGTTATTTGTGTTTATTTTGAAGAAATGTCTCGGTAGCATATGTCTAAAAAGAAATGAAAATATGTTTATTTTATGTTAATGTAAGGATTTTTACATTTATTTAAGATGACTACGTGAAAAAGTTTGCAATCATCGTACAATTATTACACAAATTATTTTATACGTTAACCTTTCAATAATAATTGTTTGGGCATCTGTGCTAATTAAGAATTGTAAAACAGTACATAAAACTTAGGTTTTCAAAAAGCTAATAATGATTACTGTAAAACTCGTTAACATATTTACATCATTACAGTCGAAAGCAGTTTGTCTGTGCCGAGGATGTCTGTCTGGACCGATTAAACTATGATTTAATTTACAATCCAGACTTCAAGAATATGCAGCATAAACAAATGTTTAGTTTGCGTGCGTACAATTTTCCACTTTCCGGCTATAAAATGGATCCGTCTGATTTCGAGCTATCCAAATGTTTACATTTGCAGTCTGAAGTGCCTTGGAATTAAATTGGTTTGAACTGACATGTTGCTACCTAATTTATCGCGAAGTAATAACAGTAACTTATGAAACTATCTTCACTTGTTTATTGTCAGCGGCTTCTATTATAATATATAAAAAATAAATATAAGCAATATGCGTTTCTGCGACTCCCAACAGAAAATGCGAAAACAAGATGCACCATATTGTTTGCTATAAGTATTCAAGGAATTGTGTATTTTTTAAAAATAAACAATGCCTTATAGTTTCTTTTCTTTCGTGGGCTGGAATGTTTAAATGCAACAGGTATTTAGAGTTATAATAATACGGATAATACGTCTGACCGTTCCAAGGCGGTAACTGATGGTTTTTCTTTTTATGTGTTATGTCTCGTCTCTGTGTTTTTTGTCACATTTACATTTACCTTGTCTGCCTTGGTCTGCAGGTAGATAAAATTTAAATATCTGTGAAAATTTTGATAGGACCTTTTCTTATTTACCTATTGATTTTAAAATGGGGATGCAATTTGTGCAATTTTAAAATGATGGTCAAAATACGTATGTATAAAGCTTGATGATCATATGATGCACAGGACATTGCACAAAACATTCTGAGCTATGCCTTTGAAATGTACATTTTAATACTTAGAATTCAAAAACAAACATGGCAACGCAGAAGTCTTTAATGTAGCTGACTTAAGTTAGCTGGGATTTCTGTTACGAGACAAGGAATTGAAGTTTTAATTCACGTTCGAAGTTTTAATGGAAAAACGTGGTTGAAGTATTTGATTTATATTTGTTAAATAAAAAAAGAACAATCTATCAGATCAGTATACAGTGTAATATCATATATCAAATGAAAAACAGGTACAATGTTGAATGTAGAAATGTTGTCTGTTAAGCACTCTTTTTAATGGTTTTAAGGCAGAAAACGTGCTCATCATAATTAAGTAAATGTATTTTTTTCCCCGCAAAACCTGTCGCACTACCTCTTTCATATTTAACATCTTTATACAGATTCGCATATCTATGCACATTGTAATTTACATGCCATTTTCTCGATTGGCTGAAGTAAGCCGACATCGTTTGACAGATATAGTTGTAATAACGACTTGCGTATAGCTTAAAGTGCAGATATTCTTAAATTTCACTTAAATACAACAACGTGATTTGGTTAACTTAACGTCACAAAAGCAAATTATAATTTTTAAGAACAATTTGTTGTGTCTAACAAGATGCTCATAAAAAGAAAATTCAATTACTTTACAAGGAGTGAGAGCGAATGCTTGTATATCTGGACCTGAAGACAGGATATTAAAGCGTGTTTTGATTGTTAGTTCTAATCCATTTTGTATTGGTTTCTGATGTGTTCTGGATACTGAAGAACTTATTTAACAATTTGTACGCTGAGCCCCACGTAGCAAGTCAGGAGACAGATATAACTATCATTCTGCATTAAAATAATACTGTATATTTGTACTGATTTTAAGGTCATTTTGGTTATTTTCCTTTTAGAGCGCATTTACCTTAAAATTAGATCTATTATTGTAAAGTATACGATTATTATTATTTGGTTGAGCTATAATCCACAAATGACATTTAAGTTCGTTTACATCCTGGATGGCGTTTATTGTATAATATTTCACAAACGAGTGTAATAAAAAATATGAACAAAAACAAAAACACTGAATTTTGCATAATATGATATATTTTAAAAGGCTTTGTTTTCGCATGTTTATTTCGTTTGGCAGTTTGAAATGGCAAAAACATGCTTAATTTATCGATTAAATTGTATTTACAATTACATTAAATATTCTACTAGATATATATGTTTGTATTATTTTATTTAAAAAAAATATTACATAGTGCCTATAAGACTATTTAAGTATGCACTAGTAATTAGTATATAATTTGGCAAACCATTACCATGGTGATCTGAAATACGTTTTCTGTATTGAAAGCAACAATTTATCAACTCTGTCACATTCAATCGACCAATTAGCACTATAACGACCGTTTGTCAAACGTTTTGCCAACAGTCAGGGTAATATGGGGCGCACCCATCTTTATTTGTATCGTAATGTCGAGAATGCGTAAATTTGATGCACTCAGGCATAGAAAGAGATCGTCAAGAGAATGTTAAACGAAGCATTTTCTTTTTGCCAATTAACACTTTTAATCAAATAAAACAGCATGCTCCTACTGTAATGAAGAGATACAAAAGAAACATTGACTTTTAAGGCATATCATGCATATTTTCCAAATTAGTACGCATACAATTTAGGCGTAAATTGGAACATAATGCATCAATAGGCAAAGTGACAAATACACCGTGACATATTTTTAAAATATCTATCTAAGCACTTACAATATTTTAGTGACAAGTTTAAGAAGACGGTATGTAATCTTATATTTCGAGCAAAAAAGTTTATTTAAGTATATCATATCTGAAAATAGAAGAATAGACGTATACTTGTAGGAAATATACAATACTTACTTCGTATACAAAGAGTATTTTATCATATTTGTTAAGTGTAAGATATTTTGTACTGACGAAGTACACTATATATGTTCTTCTGAAAATGATATTTGGTCTGTAAAATACTATCGATTGACTTTGCTTTAGTGTGTTCATATATTTTTGCAAAGTGTATTTAACATAAAAGCTCGCAGGGGGTATAAGCGTACAAGAACACATTCGCATAAACAGAAATACAAACTTAAGTTGTTTTTCACAACCGTATTCAGCTGGGATTTGCTAAGTATTGTCAATATTTACAATTCCCCTTGTATTGCATGAATTTTTAAAATGAATGACGTGATATATTACGAATTAACTACGAAGAATTAATGTTTTCATTAAAATCTAATTTTAAATTTAGTCTTACCTGATCACATTAAATAACTAAAGAATGTTTAGTTT
>CM017567.1:10510427-10515427 GCA_007844125.1 Sinonovacula constricta | reverse complement strand
TCGGAACCAGTACGCTTGTTTTCCATGTTTGGGGCAGACGCTCATGATAAAGAGAAGAGTTAAAAAGAGCGGTCACTGCGTAAACCAATTTATCCCCGCCATTTATAATATGTTCATTTAGAACATTATCGATCCCGGGTGCTTTGTGTTTATTTAAGCACTTAATTGCACTTTTTATTTCCGATTGATTGAAAGGGGTTACCAGTATTGGATCAAGACACGCTGTTGTGAGAAATCGATTCAATCCTTCAAACACCTCTCTGTCATCGCTTGTAACGCCAGGTTCGACACTAAACACGTGTTTAAAGTATTGACTAAATCCGTTTGCAATATTTTCATCACTAAACCGTTCGTCATTCACTAATATTTCCGTTACCGAGTTGTTACTTTTCCCAGAGCGTTTCTTTAAAATTTTCCAGAATTGTTTGTAATCCAGCTCTGAGGTCCTAGTAAGTTCATCGAGTTTTTTGTTTTCGTTCTCTAGCACTGCACGTCTCTGCGTTCGTCTGAAGTCAGCCTTTGCTTGCTTATACCTAGCATATGTAATGTTGTCGGCATAACGAGGCTGATTTTCATTCAACCACTCTCGGCGCCATTGTTTCATTATTACATGTGTAGCTTTTACATCTTTGTTCCAATAAGGCTTTGCGCTTGGGTTAAATCTGCTGCGTGGTATTTGGTGTTCAGCAGCCTTTATCGCGTTTACTATAATTGTATTTAAAAAATCGGGTTCGCATTTATCACAGTTGATGTTAAGTATGCAATTCAATTCTTAAGACTTGTTGGTACGCGGTTAAGTTTTCCTGGGTACATTATTTATCCCATGAAAGTGTATACATCGGCGGGTTGTGTTTAGTGTATCTACATTCAGCCTGATATGTTACTATAATTGGTTTATGGTCAGACGTAGGCACTTCCGAGCTGTCTAGTACGTGATATGATATTACATTATGACGAGAGTCAACGTCAACAAGCACGTGGTCGATGGTAGTCTTATTAGGTATGAATGTGAAGTCCGTGTCGCTACCAAGCATATATTTTACGGATGTGAAGTTGTTTCTATTTATCATACTGGTTAAAAGCTTGGATTTTGCATTTCCGGCAGTGCAATCGTTTAAAATTTGGCCGTTAAAATCACCTCCGACGATCACGTTTCCAATTTTGGTATATTGGTTAATTAGCGATTCTAGGTCACTTAAGACAGATTTGTATAATGATACATTTTGACAAGCTGGTAAGTAAGTACAAAGAATATACAATGGAGCGGTATTATTGCAATACAGTTCTATTCCTATTATTCGATCGCTTTGCACCGGAAGTCGGTTTATGCTTCCGTTTAAAGCCTTCTTATACAATACGGCTGTACCTGCTCTCCCACATCTTAAAGGACCATATTGGTCAAGGCTGCAATCGAATGTTGCGAATGCCGAGTATGATTGGTTAATACTTTCGAGAAAAGTGGCCGATTTGGGAAATAATTTGTGCTCAGAAATTAAGGCAATATCAATGTCGTATGAGTCCAAATATTCTGACAGAGAGAATGCCGACGACATGATACCTCTACTGTTCCAGCAAAGCAAATTTAACAACATTATCAAGATAACTCGGATTAAATTGGTTTTACACGTTTTACAATTCATTTCTAATGATATTTTGTTCGATTTAATGGTCACCATATTACCACTGTGAGTTAGTTACGTCTCTGTTCTTCCACGAATTGAAGTTATCACCACCAACTGAGTACTCGTCGTCCCAGGGGTTGCCGTAGTCGCGCTCACTGTTGATGTCCCTATTGTAGTAGTCCCGCGGTCTATATGCCGGCTTATAGCTTCTATGATCCCGTCGCTCAGCTGTAAAACCATTTCTGGTTGAGTGGTAACGATTATGATAGTCGTTATTGTGATGCCTGGCTGGTGGCTCTCCCACGCCTCCTTGGCTATCCATTTACGATAGGTTATGCCATCAGGCCAGAATCTGTCATTATTAATTATATGCTCCATGCTCTCAGGCACGTTGATTTTTGCCGACGACCCATTTCGTCCGTAGAACATCCGGAGCTGGGTGATGTGCACATGCTGTCGCTCAAAGTGTTCGTATATATCGGTCTCAGTGGTATGTCTGTCTATGTTACCTACAAAGTAAGGCACATTTCGTTTCTTTTGTACAGCGACAAACCCGTTCTCGTGGTGTATTTTTTCGGTGCGTGCGTAAACAGAAGTTCCGTTTGTTTTCTGTTCTTCTCGTAGTTCGCTCGTTCCAGTAGGTGAGGGTGGCTTTTGAGTAATAGTATGCGAAGATTCCGTTGGCACATTCGTGTTTGTATTCCTGTTATCGTTCTTGGCTTTGGGTTGAGAAGCTGGGGAAGATATAACTTCAGCGTAAGACAACACGCGCGGTTCGCTGGGCTTATTGGTCTTGTCTGTGGGTGTTGAGTCGTGTTGTGCGGCATTGTTGCAGGGACTCGAAAGGCCAATTAGTTTCTGATTCATTGTTTCCAGCGACGATCCGAGACGTTGTACTTCTGTTTGTATTATACTCACATCGGAGGTTGCAGCTGCTCCCGCCATTGAAGCCAATATACTTCGAACTGTTCCGTTGAGGAGCCTGTAATTACTTGCTATTTGTGTCATGTCCGAGTGAATTGCTGCTATAAGCGATGAGTCCTTTGCTTGCTGCGCTGATATTTTGACAAGTTCCGCGTTTACATTTGCAAGCATTGCTACAATGTCAGGGCCTTCAAATTTACCCATTTGCAGTGTGCTGTTAATAACTGAACCATCGTGGGAGTCTTCGGAGTTGACAAACAAGCTACTCAATTCATGTGATTGTTCTCCGTTTAGAAACATGTATAGAACGTAACAGTCCGCTGCATATTTCTTTTCCTTGGACGCATGGGGTGAGTTCCGACGACTGACAAGACGTGCTCGTGGGCAATCCGGCAGTGTTCGGGCGCGTTCGGCTAAGCGGTGTCGGTACTCATCAATTCTAACATAGTCGTTAGCACACAGGCTGATAAGCTCCTGGATGTAGTCTTCCCTCGTGCGTCCATCTAGTTCGTTATCTAGGTCTTGGAAGAACTGCTGAGGCAGTGGAGGCTGGGACGGCTCTACATCCAAACATTGTATATCATCATATATTTCCTCGTCATTTATCATACTGCTTGACTGGCTTGTGGTCCTTTCACGTTTTATCATAAGGAGATGTTGATTGACCAGTCCCTTTCGATCCGTACCTTTGTTCTCCGTGCGTGGGATCCCTCGGGCCATTGGCTCGAACGGGCCTAATTGGTTGAACGGTAACCTTTTCACTGTGTTATATGATACACGACCTAAGTACGTTTTCTTTGGAATGTTTTTGTTACGATTGAACATACACTTTGGCAGAATGAACCGTTTTGTTTGGGGTTTTTTTTTTTGTGTGTGTACGAATACTAATCTGCTGGTGTGTTGATTCAATGTTTAGTTCTGCATATGTGAATTACACACCCAAGCCACTTTTTTTTTAAATGCAAAGTGCAAAAACATTTATTAACAAAATAAGAAGTCAATCACTGGTATAAGTCATGCGTCCAGTCAATATGTGGTCTACTACACACCAATTATCCATTGAATGCTATAATAATGTCATTAATTCAGAGTAAGCCCAGCGTCTAGGGAAGGCGCCATTTTCAAGAATTTCAAATCGTGATCGTTAGTTTCCTAGTTTCTTCTCTAACCAACCCGTTCAAGGGCAAATTCTCTACAAATTTTATGCTAAATGTTACAGTAAACCTTAATAAAACAGCAGCTACCTTAATAGGCCCTTTTCAGCCCATTTATATCCTTTAATCATTTTTTCCCCTTAACACAAAATCACTTTGCCATTGTAGTAGTAGTAATAGTAGAAGTAGTAGTAGTAGCAGCAGCAGTAGTAGTAGTAGTAGTAGTAGTAGTTGTAGTAGTAGTAGTAGTAGTAGTAGTAGTAGTAGTAGTAGTAGTAGTAGTAGTTGTAGTAGTCGTAGTAGTATCATTGTCATTGTCATTGTTATTATCATTATTATTGTTATTATTACTTTTATTATTATTATGCCGATGCCACCAAACAGCAAGAATATTTCTCAGCTCTGGACGAATGGGAATCCAAGTGGCAGATGAGCTTTCATCCCGATAAATGCATCGTACTGAGGATAACAACAAGTAAACAACCCTGACGACAGACCAACTACTACCTTCGTGGTCAGAGTCTCCATGTTGCCGATGGGGCAAAATACCTAGGCGTAACCCTCAGTGATGACCTTCAGCGGGAGAAGCACACAGAAGCAACAGCAGCCAAGACAACCCCTACCTTTGCAACCGATGAGACTGCGGCACAGCAGTCCGTCAAACGACGTATCGGTCAATGGTCCGACCTCCAATGGAATATGCGACAGCTTCATTGAACCCATATAAAACAGAAGATGTCAACAGTTTGACCAAGTACATCGCCGCGCGGTCAGATATGTCTACAACAACTACACAGACAGGACTTCAGGATGTGCCACTGCAATGGTCAATCGACTTGGCTGGGTATCGCCCAAAGAAGGCCGTTAACTATCGAGACTAACTATGCTATTCAAGCCATCCCCGAAATTGCTCAGATTGTCAAATTCAGCGACTGTAGGACCAGGGGTCACAATAGAC
The DNA here is from genome assembly GCA_007844125.1 of Sinonovacula constricta. Classification (NCBI taxonomy): domain Eukaryota; kingdom Metazoa; phylum Mollusca; class Bivalvia; order Cardiida; family Solecurtidae; genus Sinonovacula; species Sinonovacula constricta. The sequence goes on along the minus strand of CM017567.1, from coordinate 10,510,769 downwards.
TATTCCTCCATTACACAAACGTCACTGTGTATAAGCAGTCCTTCTTCCCAAGAACAATACAAGATTGGAACCGACTGCCGACCAAGACCACTGACATCCTGGTCATTGAGGTCTTCAAGGCTGATCTTCGTGCCTCGGTAGCAGGCCCGCCCCTGACCTCAGCGTAGTTAGCTCATGTGTGTACTATAGATTTAATTGTACATAGCCAACATTTTAAATGTACAGCTACCTGGAATTGTGAATGTCTTGCCCCCAGCCTAATTCCGTGGACACAGTACAATTCAGTCTTGGATTCCTGTCCTGAGTAAGGAAGAAGAAGGTAGTAATAATATAATTATATAA